>CAUYQV010184278.1:0-63325 GCA_963574575.1 Galagoides demidoff
TGTGGTCCCAGCTACTTGGGAGGCGGAGGCAGGAGACTTGCTTGAGCCCAGGAGTTGGAGGTTGCTATGAGCTATGATGCCATGGCACTCTACCCAGGGGGATAGCTTGAGGCTCCGTCTCAAAAAAAAAAAAAAAGAAAAGAAAAGAAAAGAAAAAATAGAACTGTGTAATAGTCACATATCATAAAACATTGGGAAAGTTCAAAAATTTTGTGAAAAATGGAATGAAAGTACAAAAATAAAAAAATATAAATTTTATATCCCAATATAAGCTCCATCAAGCAAGTTCAAGACTCTTTCATAAAGGATGATACTTGCCATTTAGTAAAGAACTGAGGATCCTAGAAATTTAACTATGTTAATGTAATCTTTTTTACATTACTAACTGAAGCAAAATGGGCACCCTTTAAAGATTTTAAGATTAGGGAACAAAAAGAATTCAGAAGGAGCCAAACCAGGCCTATGAGGTGGATGGACACTTAATGATATCCTATGGAAACTCCTACAAAATTGCCCTTATCTGATGAGAGAAATGAACAAGAGCATTGTCATGGCAGAGAAGGACTCTCCAATAAAGCTTTCCTGAAAGTTATTCTGCTAAAGTTTTGGCTAACTTTCTCAAAGCACGCACTTAATAAACAGATGTTATTGTTCTTTGACCACCCCAAAAGTCAACAAGAAAAATGGCTGAGCATCCCAATAAACTGTTGCCATGACCTTTTCTCTTGATATGTCTTCTTTGGTTTTGACTGGACCATTTCCACCTCTTTGTAGCCATTGCTTTGATTGTGCTTTGTCGTTAGGATCATAGTAGTAAAGCCATGTTCCATTTCCTGTTACGATTTTTTGAAAAAAATGCTTTGAAATTTTGAACTCACTTATTTAACATTTCCACTGAAAACCCTGCTCTCATCTGAAGCTAACTTGAGCACAATTATTTTGGCACCCATCAAGTGGAAATTTTGCTCAATTTTAATTTTTCAGTCAGAACTGCGTAAGCTGAACCCTTTGAGATGTCTATGGTGTTGGCTATTGTTTCTGATGTTAATTATCAGTCCTATTCAATTAAGGCATGAAAAAAATAAATTTTTTCCTTACAAATTGCTATGGATGGTCTGCCACTGTAGGCTTTATCTTCAACACCAACTTGTCCCTTCTTAAAATAAGTTATTCATTTGTAAACTGCTGATATCTTTGGAATACTGTCCTTGTACACTTTTCATAAACTATCAATGATTTCAGCATTCTTCCACCTAACTTCACCATAAATTTGATGTTTGAATTTTAGAAGAATACATGTTGGCTCTGATAGGGGCACCTTTCAAACTAATGTCCTATCATTCTTAGTGCTTCAAACTAGATCCTGTTCAGGTATGTTATAACAAGTTAGGACAAGTTTATTTTGGTCCCCCCCAACAAAAAAACCCCTGAAATCTACACATAGTTCTTTTTCCTAATACACATTCTCCATGAAATTTTTGAAGAACACTTGTATAACATGAAATATACACTACAATACAATCTGATGTAAAATTTGCTAAATCTTAAAAGCATTCAGGGGAATCTTCCTAACTCTGTTTCCTTCCTATTTTTTATTATTCTATTGAGTCTATTCATTTTTCTCTTTAACATCAACAAAACAAATACACACATGAAGGAAAATTAACCCATTTATACTGGAAGTTGTAATATTTCAATTTTTTCATGAAATTCAGATATGTTACCTAGAAAAGGTCAAGGAACAAGAATTTGAAGAGAAAAAAATTAGATCTATTTCCCAAAAAGAAACACTAGGAAAAACCACCACCACATTGTACATAATGTATAAAATCATGTTTCTCATCTCAGGAGGTAGTGACACTTTCTATTCAGTGTGCTATTCAACAGAACACTTCGTGTAAAGCAAGATCACATTTTTCACATCAAAAAATTCATGTTTTTATGACATTTACCATAATGCATTTGCTTTCCCTGTTTCACTGTCATATAATTCATGCCATCATGATAAGAAGGTCTTCCTCTTTGGCCAGGTTCTGGGAGATGACCACGGGTCTCCAGATAATGGCATATCACATGTTGAAGGAACTTCAGAAAAATTGACTTTTCATTATGTATTTTATGTAGTCACCAGGCATTTTGGAAGACCAATTCAAAACAGAACCAAAAAGGGCTTGAATATGGGTGGTGCCTATGGCTCAGTGAGTAGGGCACCGGCCCCATAATACATAGGGTGGTGGGTTCAAATCTGACCCCGGCCGAACTGCAACCAAAAAATAGGCGGGCATTGTGGAGGGTGCCTATAGTCCCAGCTACTCAGGAGGCTGAGGCAAGAGAATCTCCAAAGCCCAGGAGTTGGAGGTTGCTGTGAGCTGTGACACTACAGCACTCTACTAAGGGCAATAAAGTGAGACTCTGTCTCTACAAAAAACAAAAAGGGCTTGAGTAACATTCCTTTCTATGGATGAATGCCCAATACTCATCAATGTTGTCATCAGTTCTGTCTATGTCTCCTGTAAAATGGTTATATGCTTCGATCATGTTTGGCTGCTGAACTTGAATCTTCTTTTTCAGTTTCTGGGAATGACAACTGATAAGACACAGGGGATCAATACAAGCAGCAGATGAAGCAACAGTGATGACACTGCTATCATTCAATCTGCAGACAATATTGCCTTTGTCATCTGTTTAATAATCAGCTATGCCTTTTTTTTTCTTCAGAGCTACATCTGATTCCAGTGGAGCTTTGTCAATGTGATCCTTTCTCACTGATGCCTGATGTCCCATTGAACTGAGTTTAACAAGAAGTACAATACAGGTTAATTTTTTTTTTTAATAGAGAATGGTATTGCCCAAGGTGTGCCTTTGTAAATGCCTCACTAAACTGAAGGACAAATGATACACCAACATTGCATTCCTCATGTTTAGAACTTTGTTTTTACTCTGATATGGCTGAAACCAGCTAATGTAGCCAGACATGTTGCACCACACTAAAACTTATAACCAAACTGACTTTCTTCTAATGAAGTTTTGTCACCCGTGATGACCAAAACAATAAACCATGCATTCATCAAAGCTGAAATATGTTTCATTTGGAAGAATACATTTCTCATTGAGTGTGCCTATGAGAGGCTGCAACTTGGAGAACTTAATAATTAATTAAATTATTTTTGAAAGAAGTTAAAAGCACAGTAAGTATATTCTTTTTTTAACTCTTTCTTTTTGATCAACATAATGTAAGTGTGCGGCAGAAGTTTAACTACAGACTCAAGTGTGTTGTGAGATAAAAACACTGAAAAACATTGCTGAGTGCAGTGAATTTCTCTACAATTGCTCAAATGCAATTAAAAGATGTAATAGAAATAGTCTTCAGTATTGTCATGATAGAAAAGTTGACCAGAATTTACATGTGTTTACCAATAAGTATTGCAGGAAACACCTAATAATCAAGATTAAGTAACTTGTCTAATTATACTCTTCAATGAGAAGATTTAGATCCAATTTTATAGAACCCTCAAATCTATACACTTTCTACTACTCTGCAGAAAATAAGATGAGATCCCTTGGCAAACCTCTTCATTCACCTCTATCTCGATATTTTTTTTTTCAGTCATTTCTCCTTCCCACCTGTCTTTAAGGAAGAGATTATTTATTCATATTCTCTCTCTCCTCTCTCTCTCTCTCTCCACTCCTATACAACCCATCTCTCTCTTTTCTTTTCAAGGCTATGTTCTCCTCCTGTGTTCTTGATCTCAAACCCCAACTTCTCTTCAATTATTTCTTCCTCACATTTTGAGTCCCTCTTACAAGTCTGCTAGGCCCCAGGTAGCGTGCTAGGAATAGATAATGGAATAGTGAGCATCTCTGCCCTCCTCACAGGGCTCACATCTTAGAGGAACTGAAAAATATTAAGCCAACCCTCCCTAAATATACAACTATGATGTAGATGTAAAGTATCATGATTAATAAAAAGAGTTTATAGTTAAGTGCAGATTGACTAGGCCTAAGTCTGGATAATTGAGTGCAAATTCAACATGGTTAAAGGCAAAGCAGATACTCACAAGATTCTCAGGGAGGGACTGGATTTTCAAGTTGGAATTGAAATTTTAGAGGTAATCTTGTTGGCAAGGATGTAGACAAAAGGGGAATCCTTGCACTGTGCTTGTTGGAAGGTAAAATGATATAGCAATTCTGAAAATTGAGTACAGAGGTTCCTCAAAAACTTAAAAATAGAACTCCCAAATGATTCAGCAATTTTACTTTTGTGCGTATATCCAAAAGAAATAAAATCAGTATGCTACAGAGATATCTATACTCTAAGTTTATTGTAGCATCATACATAATAGCCAAGATACAGAATCATTGCTAAGTGCCATTGCTGGAGAAGAAAATGTGGTGTATATAGGTACAGTGTAATGGTATTCAGCCTTATAAAAGGAGCAAATACTGTTCACAACAACATGGGCGAACCTGGAAAAAGTTATGTTAAGTAAAATAAGTCAGGCATAGAACTATGAATATTATATGTTCTCCCTTATATGCAGAATCAAAAAATAATTGAATTCATAGAAAGAGAGGAGAGTGATGGTTCACAGTAGTTAGGTGGTGGTGAAGGTATTGGGAAGATGCTGGTAAAAGGACTCAAAATTTCAGTTATACAGGAAGAATAAGTTCAAGTAATCTACTGGAGAGCATGATAACTATAGTTAATAACAATGTACCGTACCGTACACATGAAAACTGCTCAGAGAGTAGATAATAAGTGTTCTCACCACAAACAATGGCAAGTATGTAAGGTAATGCACAGGTTAATTAGCTGAATTAGGCCACTACACAATGTATACACATTTTAAAAGGTCATGTGTATACCATAATATATATACACACACACACACATATATATATATATTTGCTAATTTAAAAAACTTTTTTACTAAAATGTTAAAAGTTTGGAAGTAATTTTATCCAGATATTATGTTAAAGTCTACCTATACAAATATGAGGATTATAATTATAAAAATAAAAGCAGAAATACTGAAACCTGAAAAGAAGCCAAAAGGAAGAGAGAGGTACTTTAATCCCAAGTACACGAAAACTGCCTGAAAGGCAGGGAAGAGATATGTGAAATCAGGAGAATACACATTTCATTCATCTATAGATGGAGCATATAGGAAAATCAGACCCCATGAAAGAATGATTATAATTAATTTAAACTAGCAAACTGATAGGTATTTTAAGATACAAAAGATGTATAGCACCCACAGACTAGGACTATGATAACCACCTGAAATAATTATATAGGAAATAACTTATATTAAATGTCTGAATGGAAAAGTTGTATTTTAAATAGGCATTACTGATCATTTTTCCTTTTGGTTGAAGCCTAATGACTATCTTTCAGGAAAGAACTTATAAGAGTTATTTTAATCAATATGAGTTATGGTTAAAAAAAATCTCTGTGGCCTTTAGAAACAGAAATAATTGGTAACTTTTAAGAAGATTAAGATCATAGCTCTATATGTATTAGGAAGACGACACTGAGCATGAGGTGAAGCTATATATAATAGATTGGAAATATTGCCAGAATATATTATAGACAAACAAAAGTGGCATGGTCATGTTTATACTGACATATATATTTTTTTAAATAATCCAGAACAATTGTGTCTCAACCTTTTGCCTAAAAGCAAGCACAGTAAAAAGAATACACAATACTTTAGATTTTTTCTGCATATGTAAGAGCTGAAAAAAAAAAACCATCTAAAGGAAACATACCAATGTTATAGTAATTATTATTTTGGGGGGATGAATAAGAATCCAGATGAGGGAGTGTCAAAGTATCAATTTATTATTATTATTATTATTTGAGACAGAGTCTCACTCTGTCATCCTGGGTAGAGTGCCATGGTGTCATCATAGCTCACAGCAACTTTAAACTCCTGGGCTGGAACAACCCTCTTGCTTCAGCCTCCTGAGTTGCTGAGACTACAGGCATGCACCATGATGCCTGGCTAGTTTTTTCTATTTTTGCAGAGATGGAGTGTTACTCTTGCTCAGGTTGGTCTCAAATGCCTGCACTCAAATAATCCCCCCACTTCGGCTTCCCAGAATGCTAAGATTACAGGTGTGAGCCACAGCACCCAGCCTTCAATTTTTTTATAATGGCCTAATTTCACATTCATCATAAAAGTACTAACAAAATATAAATTTTTTAAAAGATAATATAATGCAATTGTAAAGCAGATCATTTATTACTCTTTTAGATTCAAGCTATTAATGTCATCAAAGTATTAATCAACTAATTGTTTTGGAATCATAATAGAAAAAATAGTGCTTTCTTTATTTATAAAATAAATGTGATATTGTTTTTCATATTAGTTACAAAGATTTAAATTTTGTTGTGTTGGGTTTCATCATTACAAATATGTTTAGATAACACGTCTTTTAAAAATTACAGACATCAAGAGAATCAAAAAGATAAGACACAGACTGAGAGGAAATATTTGCAAAAGACATGTCTGATAAAGGAACTCAACTATAAACAAATAGCCTGACTTTTTAAAAACAGAGCAAAGACTTTAAGAGACATGTTCCCAAAGAGAACGTACAGAGAGAAAATAAGCACATGAAAAGATGTTCCATACCTTAATCAGGAAAATATAAATTAAAACAGCAATGAGATACCACTACACTCCCGTTAGAAGTCCAAATCCCAGAATACTGACACCACCAAATACCAACAAGAATATAAAGTAACAAAATTTCCCATTCAATGCTGATAGGAATGCGAAATGATAAAAATACTTTGAAAGATAGTTTGGTAATTTCTTACAAAATTAAACATACTGTCCCACACTCACCACTACTATTTAACATATTATTGGAAGTCCTAGACAGAGCAATTAATCAAAGTAAATGAATAAATAAAATAAATAAAAGGCATCCAAATCGGAAAGAAAGAAGTAAAATAGTCTCTGTTTGCATACTTTTATTTATAGAAAACTCTACAGACTCCACCAAAAACTTGTTGAACTAAAAAATCAATTCAGTCAAGTTGCAATATACAAAAAGAACAAATATCCTTTGCATTCCTGTACATTAACGGCAGTAAACTATCTGAAAAAATGCAATTTATAACAGCACCAAAAACAATAAAATACTTAGAAATTCAATGAAAAAGATGGAAGGTCTGTATACTGAAAATTATATAATATTAATTAAAAAATTAAAGATGACACAATTAAGTAGAATTATATCCCATGTTCATGGATCAAAAGTTAGTTTTGTTAAATGTCATATTGCCCAGAGTGATGTAGATTGAATGCAATAGCTGCCAAAATTCTAATGGCATTCTTCAAGGAAATATAAAGTATTTCATGTGGAACTACAAAATACCACAAATAGCCAAAAAAATCTTGAACAAGAAGAACAAAGCAGAAAGCATCACACTTCCTGATTTCAGAGTATATTACAAAGTGTATTATAAATCCAATCAGCATGGTCCTCATGTAAAAACAAACGCATACATGAATGGAACCAAATTGAGAGCCCACGAATGAATCCACACATATATAATCAACTAATATTTGACAAGGGCACAATGGGAAAACGATAGTCTCTTCAATAAATGGTACTGAAAAAAACTGAATATCTACAAGCAAAAAAATGAAATTGGACTCCTATCTTATTCCACTCACAAAAATTAATTTGAAATGCATTAAAGACTTAACTGTAAGGCCCGAAACTATAAAATTCCTAGAAGAAAACAGAGTAAAATCTCCTTGGCACCTGTCTTGGCAATAACTTTTTAAATATGATACCATAAAGCATAAACAACAAAAGCAAAAATAAATAACTAGAGGCTGAGCCCAGTGACTCCCACCTATAATCCTAGCACTCTGAGAGGCTAAAGCAAGTGAATTGCTTGAGCTCAGGAGTTTGAGACCAGCTTGAGCAAGAGTGAGACCCCATCTCTACTAAAAATAGAAAAACTAGCCAAGTGCCATGGGGCTGCCTATAGTCCCAGCTACTTGGGAGACTGAGGCAAGAAAATCCCTTGAGTCTAAGAGATTGAGGTTACTGTGAACTATGATGACACTCAACCCAGGGCAACAGAATGAGACTCTGTCTCAACTAAATAAACAAACAAATAAAATAAAATTACTTCAATAAAAAGCTTCTCTATAGCAAACAGCCAACAAAATGAAAAGGCAACCTACAAAACTGGAGACAATATTTCCAAACCATGTGTCTGAAAATGGGTTAATATCCTTGTAAAAATACAAGGAACTCATACCACTCAATAGCAAAAAAACAAACAAGTAATCCAAATAAAAATGGGTTACGAACCTGACTAGACAGTTCTCAAAAGAAAATGCACAAATGGCCAACAGTATATGAGAAGGTATTCAACAGAACTAATCATTAGGGAAATGAAAATAAAAATGAGATATCACCTCATACTTTTTAAGAATGGATATTATTAAAAAGACAAGAGATAATGGTGTATTGGAGGGGATGTGGACAAAAGGGAACGGTTGCACACCGTTGGTAGGAATGTAGATTGGTACTGCCATTACGAGAAACAGTATGGAAATTCCTTGAAACATTAAAAATAGAACTACAACATGATCTAGCAATCCCACTTCTGTATATATCTCTGAGGGAAACTAAATATACTCCCACATTCATTGTGTTGGGGACCAGCCTTGAACTATACCATGAGTTCCCTCCCAGTGGCTGGTGGGGATGAGGGGATGATGGAAAAATGAAAAGTTGAGACACAAAGAGAAAGTTTTTTAAAGAGCTGGGTCAGGGAACTGTCCGCCTTAGAACATGAGGACTGTGGAACAGCCCCAGCTCCCAGCTAGCTCAGTTTTTATTATACACATTAACCAGGGGGGAGGCTGACCCATCTTCACATCATGATTCTTGCTGGGTCTGCATTTCCTAACCAAACTATTTCTTTAACTAACTACCTTAATTGCATTGATTTACTTCTTACTTTTGTCATTCTACGTTACTTTTGATCCTAACACAAACAAAATCTGGGACAAGAACATAGTCCAGGTGTAGGACGTCAAGGCTGACCCCAATTAGACCCTGCATACAAACCCCAAGATGAGCAATGAAACCCCTGGGAAGGCGTGTGGGCAGTCAGGTGCCATGCCATACTGAGAAATGGGAGGGGAGGGGCATTTTCCCCTCACCTCCCTGAGAGACCTTTTCTCTATGAGATCAAAGCATTCAGCACTTTACCCTTCTCTCCTAAATCTTCCCAACTCCCTGCGCTCACTCCTTCTGAGAGAGCAGTCCCATCCTTGGGAGCCTGGCCTCCCAATACCCAAAGACCTTGGGGTTGAGTCTCACTGGGAGAGGGGAGAAGCCTCAGCAAGACAATTTTCTTATCTTAAAAACCTAGGCTCTTGGGCCACTGCATTTGCAACAGATGATAGATTTCTCAGTATAGATCCTGCAGTCTGAATGTGTCCATGCTTTTCTCTGGTCCACTTCTCTCTTGTCTCTGATCCCCTTGCCCGTCATCTGCAATCATTTTGTTAATTCAATTTCTAACCTACTTATAATAAAACAATTGAATATTGGTCTTGAGCTTATTAAATCATTATTTCTAGCAATGCAAGCACATCAAAATATGATTCTTCCCTTAAGTACCCATATTTTCACTCTCATTTACAGCATCATTCACAACAGCCAAGACATGGCAACTACCTAAGTGTCTGCAGATAAATGAATGGACAAAGAAATTATGGTACCTATGCATATAAATTATGATTCAGCGTTAAAAAGAAAAGGAAATCCTGCTATCTATGACAATATGAATAAACCTGGAGGATATTTTGTGAGGCGAAATAACCCAGACACAGGAAGACAAAAACAATGGGATCTCACTTATATGTGGAATCAAAACATTGAACTCACAACGACAGTGCAAAAGCTGTTGCCATTCTCTGGGTGGGGTGGAGGGAGGAAATGGGGACATATTGATTAATGAGTATAAACTTTCAGTTATAAGATAACAAGTTCTGGAGATCTAAGGTACAGCTTGTGTGGTGATGGCTGTGTTAATTCATTTGTGGTGATCATTACATAATGCATATGTATATGAAGTCATCACACTGTATACTTTGAATATACACATCCTTCTTATCTATTAAATATTTTTTAAAAATTAAAAGTTTAGAAAACTAAACACACTACTAAAATCCAATTCAGGAAATCACACTCCTTGGTATTTGCCTAAAGCCATGAAAACATGGCTTTGTCCAGAGAGAAATATGCACATGGATGTTTATAGCAGGTCTATTCATAATTGCCAGAAATTCAAAGCAACCAAGATGCCCTTTTGAAGGTGAGGGGATAACCTGCTGTACATTCAGACAATGGAATATTACTCAGCACTAAAAGGAAATAAGCTACCAAGCCACGCAAACACATGGAGGAAATTTAAATACATATTACTAAGTGAAAGAAATCAGTTTGAAAATGCTACCTTCTATATAATTCCAACTACAGTTCATGACATTCTGGAAAAGAACAAACTATGGAGACAGTAAAAAGTCAGTAGTCAGTAGGGACTAAAGGGGAAGGACTGAGGAATAGGGAGAGAACAGAGGATGTTTAGGGAAGTAAAACATGATCCTATAATAGTGGATGCATTTCATTATAGATTTTTCCAAACAAATCTAATATATGACAGTAAGAGTGAACCCTAACATAAATTAGAGGTTTGGGGTGATAATGATGTGTTAGTTTAGGGTCATCAAGTGTACCAAATGCACCACTCCAGGAGGGGATTTTGATCATGGGGAGACCGTTCTGTGTAGGAGTAGGGATAAGAGCATGATGCCTGGGTTATCCCTATACCTTTCTCTCCATTTTTCTGTGAACCTAAAACAACTCCAAAAAAAAATAAAGTCTTAAGAAATAATAAGAAAGTAATGATTTACATCCTCAGAATACCAGGGCTTTCTGTTTTAGTAGAGCTTTTGAGTAAGAAAAACAGAATGTGGATCTTTGCCCTCTACTCACTTTGGGATAGTGGTTTAAAGAGTTAAAGCTTTTATTTCATCATCTGTAGAGTGGGGAAAATAAAACCTCCACCTACTACACAGGGCTTTAATTACTGCAGCTTTATGCTTTGATATCTGGTAAGGCGGGCCCCTCTCCATAGTTCCTCACTAATACTGCTCTTCTCTTTAATTGCACTGCCATCTACATCTGATGAACAGAGGCACAGACTACTATGAAGGAAGCCACACATCCCAAAACAGAACACTAATAATAAGCCACACAAATGTGTATCGGATGGCCATTCATTCCACAGATACTAATCATCTATTATATTTCAGATTCTGAATAAGGCTTTGGTCACGTCTGACCATGACCTGTAGGAGTCATAAAAAATATCTTAAGCTAAAGCATAAAAGCAATATGGTTGGGAAAAGTTTTCTGTATTTTAATAACACGACGTAATAAACACTATTCATCATCCACACGCTGGATATTCTGTGATGGGATTGATCTGATTTACATTGAAAACACTAAAAATCTTACACCTACTCTCCAAACTGAAATTGCCTATCAGAAGAGAAGCAGCTCTGTTTATAATCAAGTAACAGCATTCTTCACAAAAACACATACTAGGCTTCAAGCTGGGAGCTGCAGAAATAATAACCACATAGCATAAATAATGTTTCTCAAACAACTACATTATCAATCTTCAGAGTGAATGATAAAAGTGGAACCAAATTTCTCCTTGAGATTAA
This sequence comes from Galagoides demidoff, assembly GCA_963574575.1. Classification (NCBI taxonomy): domain Eukaryota; kingdom Metazoa; phylum Chordata; class Mammalia; order Primates; family Galagidae; genus Galagoides; species Galagoides demidoff. The sequence goes on from CAUYQV010184278.1 coordinate 11,784, forward strand.
TAACAGAAAATGCTATTACAAGAATTCACAGGGCCTCCTTTGTCTAGTATATACCTTATCTTAATATATTTTCCACTTACCCTAAAGAATTGAAGCCTAAAATATAAAAAATGTTGAGGCAAAATGTGAGCAATAAACTATAAATTAGCCAGATGATCAATACAAGTTATGTATAAACTGGTAAATTAGTATAATTTACCCATACAAATATAACTACATATTTAGCTATAATAAGTCAAAAAATGTCCGTAGCATGTATTTTTGTATATTAATTAGTATACAGGAAAATAGAAAATATTTTAGAGAAATACTCAACATACTTATAAAGTAAATTAGACATATACAGACTCTCTTGGTAATTTTTCTCTTAAATATTGTGCATAGATTATTTAATGAGCCTTCTGGGTTGGTGGTTATGCCAGAATACTCATAAAAGTCTCACTTATCTAGCTCATTTCCCCTCTTCTCCTAAGCATATTTCCCCCGGAGTTAAGCAACCCAGTCTACACCTACATCAAAAATTCTTTCAGTTTGTATCTGGTTGTATCAATAAAATAAACTTTGAAAGATGCTTGTTTTTTCACAAACTCTATAAAGGAGAGCAACATAAGCACTTACAAGAAGCGCTGATTTTATTGTAATATTGAATGCAATATTGTAGGAATCTCAGTATATATTCCTATATAATATTTTAGACTGAGAAAATAGATAGATTTGAGTGAAAGTAAATTAAACCTTATGGTTGGTTATATTTCTGCAAATATGTATTCGCATGTTTGGTTTATCTCTACACATGGTCTATTTTTAAAACATGTAAAAAATCCTAAGATTGGGGCAGTGCCTGTGGCTCAGAAGAGTCAGGTGCCAGCCCCATATGCCGGAGGTGGCAAGTTCAAACCCAGCCCCTGGCCAATAACTGTAAAAAAAAAAAAAAAAATTCCTAAAATGTATCACAATAACTTACTCCATCTCTAAGGAGTTTAGAGAAATTACGGATGATTTTTATACACAAGAATATCATCACTAAAATATAGCATATACTTCAATCCTTCTTAATGTTCTGAGCAATGCTATGTGTGTCCTACCTTCTACACTCATGAGCTTTACAGATTCTAAGCTTAAATGAATACAAATCTACAAAATTTAAATAAACCTTTGAATAGGTCATGCCATTTCCAAGATTTATGTCAGTTGTTATGGCCATGGAGGTCCCCCAGAAAGCAACTCATCAACAAAGATGGAAAGAAAAAGGGCACGGGGGGCAAATGGAAGAAATAAGTAATCCCATTGGCACTCTATTTCTGTTTGGTACTACCTTCCACTTCAGTCTGTAATTATGTCCTTTGGGAGAAATAGCAGGTTAAGTGCAAGCCCTGGATGCCTCTGTGAATTGTACACAGTAGAGCACAGAAAAAGAAGTAGCCAGTGTGCCACAGTCATACCTAATGACTGCAAGACTCTCCACGTCACGCGTACCCTAAAATCCCTTGAACTAGGACGACGGTGAACGTGAATGCCAAGTCAAAAACTGTATCTTCGGGTGTTCTTGATGTGGTCCCTAATGTCTTCCTTATATTCTCTGAAAAAACTGCTGATTAAGGATTGTGGACATTCTATTTTGAAGTTACAAGCAACTAAAGATGTTACTGGCATGAAAAGAGTTAAAAAGCTATGTTTTTCCTGAAGTTGAACATGTAGCTAAATATAAATCACTTATAATGTCTCTGAGTAATTTTCTAGGTAACTGGGGTAAAGAAAAAAATTGCTCTACACAATACATCAGTAACATTGTTCAGAATAATACAAAAATGGTTCTAACAATAGACAAATTTATATTAGGATGTGCTAGCCTATAAGCAACAGAGAGTCATCATTTCAGATTCTGTCTAAATCTTTATTGTCTTAGCAAAAAATTCCAATGAAATAGTATTGACTCCAAGTGTACTCTAGAGCACTGTACAAAAAACTTTCTGTAATGATGAAAATTTTCTGTATCTATAATGGTGTATATAGCAGCTACTGAACACTTGAAATGTGACTAGTGCAACTGAGAAACTGAATTTTTAGTTTTATTTAATTATGATGAAAATTTTGAATCAAATAGCTCCATGTGACTAGTGTCTACGACACCAGACAGCACAGCTCTTGAAGTTGGCTTTCATTTTATGTCACACGATATGTTACGACACCCTTAGTTTGGTTTCACTAGATAAAAGGTAACAATAACTCCCATATTGCAAATAGAAGAGTTCTGTACCTCAATACTGTTATCTGTTAATCAGAAGACATCTAGAGTAGTTAATTGATGGTGATTGAGGAGTGCTATTTCCCTAAACAAAGGGGTCTCCTTGGAAAAAGCATTGGTGAAAGATAGAATTTTAAGCTGATGCCTCACTATATCAGGTCTTTTCCCCTGATGACTGCTTGGGAATGAATTAGAGTAAAACAGAAGCAGCTCCAGAGAATATACACCTAGGAACCACAGTGTGGAAGGGCAGGACACAAGTCTTGGTCGGCTAGGATATGAAGATACTGGGCATCACTAGGAAAAGAGGGAATAGACACCCTGAAGGAAGAAGAAAAGAAAAGAATTCCACCAAGAAAGACGGAAAGCAGTCTGGGAGGCCGAGGTGGGTGAATTGCTTGAGCTCAGGAGTTTGAGATCAGCCTGAGCAACCAAGACCCTGTCTCTAAAAATAGCTGGGTGTTGTGATGGGCGCTTGTAGTCCCAGCTACTCAGGAGGCTGAGGCAAGACGATCCTTTGAGCCTGAGAGTTTGAGGTTGCTGTGAGCTATGATGCCATGGCATTCTACCAAGGGCAACAGAGTGAGACTCTATTTCAAAATACATAAATAAATAAATAAATATGGAAAGGACATTAAAGGCAACATTCATCTATTTCACAGTTTAATCCAATCTGTTCTATTTGATACCCTCTTCTTTTCATTAAGGAAGGATGTTCCTGGTGCTGTTTCTAACAGGGTATAGATGTGTGACTGGAAATGTCAGTCCTTGGCTTAATATCCTTTCCAAATTAAGAATACCTACAGAAAAGTCAACTTATGTACTTTCTATTGCTCAGATCTTTTTACTTTACTATTTATGTAATAAGTTGGTCAGGAAAATGTTAAACCAAGATCATTACTTTTACAAGGCTTTCTTCATTATAGTTTTTTGAAGATTTTACCAAAGAGCCTTTTTTTTTGAGACAGAGTCTCATTATGTTGCTCTCGGTAGAGTACTGTGGCGTCACAGCTCACAGCAACCTCCAACTCTTGGGCTCAAGCAATTCTCTTGCCTCAGCCTCCCAAGCAGCTGGGACTATAGGCGCCGCCACAACGCCTGGATATTTTTGGGATGTAGTTGGTCCAGGCTGGATTCAAAACCACCAGCTCCGGGGTATGTGGCTGGTGCCCTAAATGCTGAGCTGTAGGCGCCCAGCCAAGCCTTTGTACTTATATCAATCTGGCTTAAATTATCATTCTGTTAAGGAAAAGGAGCTTGTGAAATTCAAGGAGGAAGAGAAGGGGGGAAAGAGACAGGAAGAGGAGGGAATGCAAAAAAGACACAAGGGAAGGCAAAAGAGGACAAATGATGGGAGGAGATCAGAGGAGGGAACTGAGACGAGAGGAGGGATGGAGAAAAGAAATAGGAGAGAAGAGCAAGTGACTAGGGAGTAAAGAAGCAGGGTGCTGAAAGCTCCATGTCATGCACATTGGCAGCGATAAAACCCACGTGCTGCTGCTGTGTTTAACGATTCACCCACAACATTTAGGTGATAAGAGAATGATTACAAAGGTAGCTGGCAATTCCACCAAATAAAAATCCAGCTTTCAGCGCTATGGAAGACTTGAAAAGGCTACTAGTCTTTATACCTTTAGAAAGTGCACGTATAAAACAAGCCCCTTTCTGAACTCTACAATATTCTCATAGCTTTGGCAAATGGGATGCATGGCAATGATAAAAATGAAATGCATGTTAAAAAGAACTTATCTATCTGACCACACTATTTTTCAAATAGATATTGATTTTATGCAAGATAATATGCTGTTTAAAGAGCAGAAACTATATACTTTAAATGTAGCAGTACATAATGCCAGGAAGGAAAATTTCATCACTGAATTCCATTTGAGACATTTCTAATGAGGATATGATAAAACACTAGTTTACCATTATGAGTACCCAGGAAAAGTGTGGTGAAGACACTTTGTCTTTTTTTTTTTTCTTTTTTTTTTGTAGAGGAAGAAAAAAGGAATTCAATATGAAAGCCAAAATCAGTGCTTGAAAAGAGTGCCTTATCTAGAGAGAGACAAATAGTGGTATACATCAGGACAGCTAGCAGAGAGATGTATTGGGCCTCGATGAAAACTAATTTAGGTAAAATGAACCGAATTGTTTTCTGTAGTCTGGATGAGAAATGATTAAATTTAAAAGGTTTTCAAATTAACTTAGTTGTGACCTTGCCTGCTAGTCTATATTTGAAGATCTGGTAGGGGGAAAAGTCTATAGAAACTTCAAACTACACTCGAGAATACACGTATCAGAGGAAAATAAGAACTCTTGATGAAAAGAGCATCCAATTTCTCAAGTTAAAGGGACTTTTAAAGTCCTCAAAGAAAGTACAAAATTCATTTGGAGCCCAATTTCTGTACACCAAACACTTTCCCTCTAAACCTAGGTGTTTCCAAGGAGGTACGTTGGTAAACTGTAGCCTGCCTGAATGAGGTAAAGTGACCTTCTCTCCAAATGCACTCACAATGAAGGTCAGGAGTGGGAGTCTACATCAGGTAACATTCTCTTATGCTTTCCTCAGCTCAAGCCACTCCTGTTGCTTCATGACCCCAAAGATGTCCACTGGTCATGAACCTGGTAGATAATCAGTCTATTGCCCTCGTTGAATCTCCCCAAAGCCCAAAATATCATGTACACACTTTTCATTCACCTTCACCATAACAACTGTAATATAAACAGCCTATACATTATACCTTATTATAGACATTTTTAAGCCACATATTTAAATTAGAACTACTTGGGCTTATAAATTCCTAGATGTTCCAAAATATCAACTAAAACAGACTATTCTCACTGCCTTCAGCACAATGCGTCTCAGTACGTGTCTCATCTTGCTTTTTACTTTTTTTATTTTAAATGAACATGAGGGTAAAAATGTTTTAGCTACACTGTCCTCATGTCCATGGTAAAGTTCAAGTTGTAGTTGAACCCTTCACTCAGGGGGCTGGCTGAATACTCTCATATTGTGCACATGAGGTGAGACAGCACCAATTGTCCTCCCCTCATCCCTCTTTCTCCTCTTCCCTCCCCCTCACTAGAATATATTTGTGTTTTATCATTCATGTGGACATGTAATTGTTTATATATTTGCTCTCTAGTAGTATTGAGTACACTGGATTTTTTTTTTGATTCTTCAGATACTTTACTAAGAAGACTATGCTTCAGCTCTATCCAGGTAAACATAAAGGATATAAAGTCTTTGATTTTTCTTATGATTGTATAGTCCTCCATGATATATATAAATGTCACAGATTGCTGATCCATTCAGGGGATGATGGGCATTTAGTTTGCTTCCATGACTTGGCAATTATTAACTGACCTGCAATAAACATTCTAGGATAAATATTTTTGTGACAAAACAATTTTTGTTCTTCTGATACCCACTAATGGAATTGTGGGATCAAATGGAAGGTTGACTTTCAGTTCTTTAATAATCCTCCACGCTTCTTTACAAAAAGATTATATTAGTTTACAAGCTCACAAGCAATGCAAAAGTGTTCCCTTCTCCCCATATCCATGCCAGCATCTACAGTTTTGAGACTTTGTGATGTGGGATAACCTTACTGGAGTTAGGTGATATCTCAGAGGGGTTTGATTTTCATTTTTCTGATGATTAACAATAATGAGCATTTTTTCATGTGTTTCTTGGGCATTCATCTGCCATCTTTGGAAAAGTTTCAAGTCTCTTCCCCACTTATGAATCAGATTGTTTTCTCTTTTCTTCTTTTGAGTTCTATTTAGATTCTTGCTATAAGCCCTTTGTCAGATTCATAACATGGAAAAATATTCTTCCATTCTCAAGGCTATTTGCCTTGATTGTGGTACTCTTCCTAGCTGTGCGGAAGCTTTTTAGTTTGATCAAATCCTACTTATTTATTTCTGGTGGAGCTGCAATTGCAGTGCCCCACATTTTGATATCTTATGGCTTCATGATCATTTTGTTCCAGGAATCTATGAAATCTAATTAATCTGATCAATCTTGTCTTTGACCCAGCTGTAATTCAACAAAACGTTATTTAGTCTCCATGACTTTATCTGGGTATGAAGATTTCGGTTGTTATTGAGTTCAACTTTTATTCCATGATGGTGTGAGATGATATAAAGAATAATTTCTATTCTTTTGAATTTGTTGAGGTCAGACTTGTACCCTAAGAAACAATCAATTTTGGAGGATGCTCCATAGGCTGATGAGCAGAACGTGCATTCAGTTTTTTTAGGATGAAATGTTCTATGTAGGTCTGTTAAATTCTGTTTGTTCTATGGTCATGGTTAAGTTCATTATTTTTTTTGTTTAGTTTCTGCTTGTAGGATCTGTCCAGTACTGTCAAGAAGGTATTAAAATCTCCAACTATTATAGAGCAGGAAGATATCATATTGTTCAGATCTTTTAGAGTTTGTTTAATAAATTAGGCAACATTCAAATACAGTGCATAAATGTTGATTATTGAAATCTCTTCATGTTGTGTACTTCCCTTCACTAGTATGTAGTGTTTATTTCTTGCCTTTCCTAATTTTTGTTGGTTTATACCAATTGTATTTGTAAATAAGATTGAAACCCTGCTTTTTTCTGGTTTCCATTTGCCTGGATTATTATTTTCTATCCTCTCACCTTAAGTCTTGTTTTATCCTTTGAGGTTAGGTGTGTTTCTTGCAGACAACATATTTTATGCCTAAGCTTTTGTGTCCAGTAAACCAGCCATTGACTCATTAGAGAGGAATTCAGCCCATTGAGCGAATTGATAGGTATGGTGGAGTTTGGGTCCTCTCGTTTTTCAGAGGTCTACAGCTTATTTTTTTCCATATAACCATTGTGGAGGGTAGGTTTTATTCTTTAATTTCTGGTTATGTTTACTTTGGTGACAGGTCATTGTGTTGGTCATTATGAAGAATGAGTCTGAGTATTTCCTATAGGGGTGGTCTAGTTGTGGCAAATTTCCACATTTCCATGTCAGTAAAATATTTGATTTCTTCATTACAAATGAAACTCAGTTTAGCAGGTTATAGGATCATGGACTACAAATTTTTTTTTGTTTAAGAAGCTTAAAGGCTGATGACCATCCCCTTCTCACTTGAAAAGTTTCTACTGAAAGATCCGTGGCTATCCTGATATTTGTCCCTTTGTTAGGTAAGACTTTTCTTGTGCATGGTTTCTTACAGGATTTTTTTCCTTCATATTAGCTTTGCCAAAGTTATTTACAATGTGCCCAGAAGATGTTTTGTTTGGATTGAGTCTTGCTGAATCCAAGACTTCTGAAACTAGCTACTATTTGAATTTCTGTGTCTTTCACAATGCTTGGGAAATTCTCCAGCATAATTTCCCAGAGTAGAACAGCAGTGCCTTTAGAAACATGCTCTTCTTCAGAAATCCCTATAATTCAGATGTTGATCTTTTGAAATGATCCCATAATGATCTCAGTCTGTATTCTGTTATTGTTCTCCTTCTTTCTCTCTCATTGAATACTTGGGATAGTTCAAAAGTCTTGTCTTCAACTTCTGAAATCTTCTCTTCTCCATATTCAACTCTATTACTGTGGCTCTTTACTGTGTTTCAAAGTCCCACGACTGCCCTTCAATTCCTTAAACTCTACTGTATCTTTCCTCATAGCGTCCATATCGCTGGTGACTTTCTCTTTAAAGTCAAATTTCTTTGTCTTGAATTTCTTGAGACAACTTTTGGACTATTTTTTTATTTCTATTTTGATCTTCTCCTCCATCCAATCATCTTATTTGCCATCCATATTCTAAATTCTATTTCTGACATTTCAGCAATTTCTCTAAGGATGGTAGTCTCTGCTGTATTTCCCTTGTAATATCTTGGGGGAATTACTCAACTCTAATTTTCCATGTTGCCAGAATTTTTCTGCTGGCTTCTACCCATGAGTATTTTCAGCATTTTAAGAAATATACTTTTTTACTTGGAATGATAGGTTATCCCTGAATAGATTTTGAGAGATAACCTAGTTGCAGACTCTTAGGAAACCTTTTACTGATGCAATTGGCAATTAAAACTGGCAGGGTGAGCCTGGCTTGGAAGCCCACAGGAACTAAAGCTAACCACCCCTTCCAAAATTAGCTAGAGGCTTGTGCTTCTGGCCTTTCCCCTATAGGCTCACAAAACTCCCTTTAAGGGTGCAGGCAGAGTCTCTGAGTGCCATCCTGGTGAGCCAGCAGTAGCCTGGCTCGGTCCAGGCATCAGTTTGCCCTCCACCCAATTCTAAGGAGTTGCATCACTTAGCTGGAACCTCCACGGAACCAGAATCCACACACCCGCAGCCCCACTGGCATAGCTGGATAAGAATCCTGAACATACATATGGAAGCCGCCTCTTCCTATTCCAACCTTACTCACTGAAGGACAAACAAAGTCAAATATGCTGTGTTCCTGTAGTCCCAGACAGCAGCAGCAGGACAGCAAGAAACCATGGTCAACTTAGACCAAAATTTCCAGTCAAGCTCACCCAGGCAGCACAAGCAACACCCACCCAAACAAGCCCAGAGCGATGCCAGGCTTCAGAGAACAAGAATTAGCAGGCAATTTTGACAGAGAATTCCTGGAGGTATTAGGGGAAAGAGTCCACCTACAGGAAAGGGAGGCATCTAAGACCACACTTCTCCACAACTAAGTTACTACTGCAGCACCACTGTTTCCATTCAACAACCCACCAAATGGATCAGCTTCTCAGAGTACTCCCCAAACACTCTGGCCTCTGCCGGAGGCAGTTCATCAGGCAACCAGATCAAGTGAAGGGTGGACTGTGGGTTCAGAACTGCAAAGAGAAAATTTGTTCTCTTGCACCAGGCAAAATGGGGACTGGACTCAGAGCTGGAGCCCAGTGTAAGAGAACTCAGAACTCGTGACTTGACTGAGGTGAAAGTTGCTCTGTTCTTTACTTGCTTGTGGAAAACCCTCCATGAGGGCCTCCCTGATTGGGGGGGGGGGGGCTCTCATCCCCTTGATAACAGGAGCTTTCCAGGGTTGCTCAGTACCTGTATTCTGTTAACTTTCTTCCTCTTCATGGCCTCCTCACAGTTTGTCTAAGTGGGGATGGTGTGCACCTTGCATTCTTCTTCTTGTGCTCAACTCCCCACCTTCAGCTTCTCTGCGTTCACTTTAGTCCAACTACTCTCTTTCTCTGCACAGGAGCTTCTGACTAAAGCTACTTCTAGTCAGCCATCTAGCTTCTCTCATCAAAAGGTCAATTGACCTCAATTAATGTTCTGACTCTGGATCACTCACCTGTATCTATTTATTGCCTTATCCATCTCAAAAGTTCCTACTCTCCTGCTGTTCTCCCCCTCTGTCTGTAAGACTGACCCACCATTCACATCACTAAGGTAGGTCATGTGAGGAGAAAAACATGGTCAGACTCATTCTAGGCATTAAAGAAGCCACTATACCTATTAGAGATATCGGGTCTCCATGTGAACAACTAAGATTAATCTACCTCCGATGATGTAACTACCTTTCTTCAAAACTCATGGATACTTTCAGGCTTCTTAACAAATATAACCTGCAGAAACTGTATAGTTGATCTATGCATCTGTACTGTATCCATTTGCAAAGGCTGCTTTTTCATCTGCAGGACATGGTATATGCTAATTGACGGACTTATAATAGGCTTGGAGAAGAGTTAGAGTATTGGCAGGTACCTTATGTCTTTTCATTACATTCCATTTTTTCCCTTTGTTATTAGTTTTTGATCTTTGCTCTTTTGGATTCTGCCTGCTAAATTATTCATTTAACTTCAAGAGGTCATTGTGGCTAATGAAGCTGAGACTTTTGTGAACACATAACTTACACTTAGTCTAAACAGCTTAGATGTCAATTATCAACCTAAATTATCAGGCTTTACTTTAATTACAATTCTATATGCTCCATTTCACAGGTTAAAAGTAGAGCTGTTATCAGGTGATGGGAAATAAGCCGAGTGCAAGTCAACCTGAAAGTAGCTGAATGATTTATCCAGAACTAACTAGATAATTTGGAGGGCTCCGTGCAAAGTGGAAATGTGGGGCACCTTGTTCAAAATGTATTCAGGAACTTCAACCTGGCAACCTCAGCTAGTTAAACCAAATGAGACCTTTCCATCTATAGGGCCTTATACAAGTGTACAGGTGCATGCCCATAAAGACAACCCTGGTTTGTAGAAGAAAACATGAGACATTTTTCCCATTTCTTTTAAATGTTAATCATGCCTATTATAAAAACTAATACTAGTGTGTAATATTTTCTTCACAACCAATAGTATCTTCTTCAATAAATGTGTTTAGAATTTACGCCTTTTTGTTTTCAATTGATCTCAGAAAACAAGCTTTCAAATTCTATTCACAGTATAAAGTTTAATTAGGTTTCAAAATATAATTGCCTGCCACCTTTCTTGCCTTTCCAAATCTTACTATAAATGATAAAGTGTGAAAAAAAAATTGTAAGTGACAGATACATGGCTGGATTTAGGAAACGCTAAAACTTAAATTTAGCAGTGAACACTTGCCGCAAACAAAACGCATGGGTTCTTCTCCCTGAGCTCAACTGGGTGGGCAGGGCTGAGGTTTAAGCATCTTTGAGCTGAACTTTGGACCTCTGGCCTCCACCAGGCAGGGCTCTCTGAGCTAAACTGGGTCAGTGGGGCTGGGGTTTAAGTGACTTTGGACTAAACTTTGGGCCTTGGGCCTCCACCATGAGGGGATCTCTGGGATCATTTGAGTGGGCAGGCCAGGATTTAAGTGACTTTGAACTGAACTGTGGACCTGTGGCCTCCACCAGGTAGGGTTCTCTGAGCCCAACTGGGTGGGCAGGGTTTAAGCAACTTTGGATCGAACTTTAGATTAGCACTCTCCACAGGGTGGAGGCTTTCTGAGTCCAACTGGACAGGGGACCAGGATTTAAGCAACTTTGTAATCAATGTTGGATTAACCCTTTCCACTGGGTGGAGGCTCTCTGAGCTTAAGTTGGTGGGCTGTGCCTGAGTGACTCTTATCTGAACTTTAGGGCTGTGGCCCCCCGCTGGGTGGCAGTCCCCTGAGCTTGACTAGACAGGTGGTGCCCAGTGCCTGAGCGACTTTGTCTGAGTTCAGAGCCTATGCTGTCTACAGAGCCACAGCCCTCGGTGCTCAATTGACTGGATGGTGCCCAGCGCATAAGCATCTCTCCTGAACTCTGGGCCAGCCCTGTCAGCTGGCAGCCTCATGAGCTTGATTTGAGGGGCAGAGCCTGCACTGGCAGAGCAAACTTGATCTGAGCCAGTACTGCCTACTGATTCTTGTCCCTTGGAGTCACCGGGACTGTGGATTCGCCACTTCTCTGCCTTTGTTAGTGCAGCGGTGGCACTGCAACAGTGAGGAGTGGACTCATCAGGGACAACCTATCACTTCAACTAAAAAAGTATAATTAACATATTAAAAAAGAGAAAATAGGAAGAAGCTGAAAATACTCAAGAGGAGGAATCAGCTGAAGAACTCTGGCAACACAAAAAATCAGGGCTGATCAATGCCTCCTGGGGATGTTAAAGAAAATACAACAGAGAATCCCATCCACAGAGAAATTGCTGAAATGTCAGAAATAGAATTTAGAATATGGATGGCAAATGAGATACTAGGACTGTAGGAAAAGACGGAAACAGAGAACCAGAAAACAGTTCAGAAGTTGTCTCAAGACAGGACTTCCAACTTGGGTCTTCCCCTTTGCCAGAAGCTCTGGTGCTTTTTACTAAGTCTGTGTTCCTTTCTGTCTAATAAATCCTGTCTTACCGCTAAAGAAGATTGCAATTCAAAGGAGAAGAAGAGGAGGAGGAAGAGTCCTCAAGAAATTAATGAATTCAAAGACAAAGTCATCAAAGATATGGACATAATGAGGAAAGATACAGCACAGCTTAAGGAACTGAAAAAGGTATTTAAGGCGCTTCAAAGCACAGTAGAGTCCCTCAAAAATAGAGCTGAGCAGTGCAAAGAAAGAATCTCAGACAACGAAGACAAGACTTTTGAACTATCCTAAGCATTCAAAGAGGCAGAAAAATAGAGAAAAGGAACAGAATATTCCCTGAGAGAGTTATGGGATCATTCCAGGAAATCAAACATCCGAATTATAGGAGTACCTGAAGGAGAAGAAGATGGTCCCAATGGCACAAATTCTTTGCTTCAAGACATTATGGTGGAGAATTTCCCAAGTATTGCAAGAGACACAGAAATTCAGATAGTAGTTTCAGAACCCCAGCGCAACTCAATACAAACAAACCATCTCCTAGACACATTGTAATTAATTTTACCAACTTTAATATGAAGGAGAAACTTCTGCAAGCTGCCAGGTGTAAGAAAATTATTACTTACAAATGGAAAAATATAAGGATGACTGCATAACTTTCAGCCAAAACTTTCCAAACCAGAAAAGGATGGTCATTGCCAAAGCACCAGATACTGGTGGGGATGTGGAGAGAAGTTTATTGGTGGGATTGCAAACTAATACATCCCTTTAAGGAGAATCCTTAAAGATCTAAATGTAGACCTTCCATGTGACGCTGCAATCCCACTACTAGGTATCTGCCCAGAAGAACACAAATCATTTTACCACAAAGACATTTATAATTGAATGTTTATTGCAGCTCAATTCATAATAACCAAGTCATAGAAGCAACATAAGTGCCCCTCAACCCATGAATGGATCAACAAACCGTGGCATATGTATACCATGGAATATTATGCAGCCATTAAAAAGATGAAGCTTTTACATTTACCTGGATGGAGTTGAAATACATTCTTCTTAGTGATTATCACAAGAATGCAAAAATGAATATCCAATTTACTCCATACTAATATGAAATCAATATATAAACAATTACGTGTTCCTAAGAATAAAACACTATAATAGTCCAGTTTGGAGGTAGAGGGAAGGGGGAGGGGGGAGGATGTATGGCAGAGAGAGGGAGGGAATAAGGCAGGATCTCACCTAATGTGCTCATTGTGAGGGTGTATAACATGCCTCCTGAGTGAAGGGTTCTTCTACAAATGGAACTTTGCCCTGGAAGTGAGAACAATGTAACCTAAATATTGTACCTTCATATTAATTTGAATAAAGTTTTTTTAAAAAAAGAATTTGCTTGTAAAGTCTACTCTGTATTTAAGTTTTGGCTTTTCAAGTTTTGGTGAAGAAGAATCATTATAATTATTTTTATTATTTTTATTTTTTTAGAGATGAGGTCTCACTGTGTTGCTTAAGCTGGTCTCAAACTCCTGGCTTCAAGTGATCCTCCTGCCTCAGCCTCCTGAGTTTCTGAGAATACAAATAGGAACCACCATGCCCAGGTTTAAAATCATTATTATACCTGATCACCTGAGTAGCTTCTCTAAGCTTGATATCAGGTTTATGGAATAGCAGAATTTGAACAATCTCTGTCATATCATGTGCAACATGTATCAAAGAGGGCCAAGAGACCAAGTCCAAGCAAGGTCTAGTAATCATTACTATCTATGTATTTTATTTACAAGAAAACTTAATACTTTCTATTTTTAGTCATCAAGATAAGAGATCTTGTCCTCTTATTAAGTAAATATTTATTAGATGCATTAACACCTCACACTCGGTTCTCAAATACTAGCAATTATTATCTTTTCAAAAAATATATTTTAAGCAATTACTATGTACCTGGAACTGTGCTAGTCAAGTGATCAATATAAATATGAATAAGACATCATTCCTTTACCCACAGAACTCATTATCTGATAAGAAAAGACAGATGCAGAAACAAGAAATGTATTAAACACAAGACCTATTTGTATTCCAACCCTGACCTTCAGTTGTCACAAGAGCTATTGTTTGGAAAGAATAATTGTTTAGGGGGAGTCATTGGAAATGAATTCAAGTTATAATTCTTCTAATTACTGTTTATTTCACCTTATACAGGTTCTATTACTTGACAGAATAGTGGTTTACTCCTCCACAAGGTACGTAATAATTTCCAACCTAGGTGCTCTATAGAGAAATTTGGCACTAGCAATAAAAAGTGCAGATAAAGACACTAAATGCTACGAATCTAAGATGTGAATACTAAGCCAGGCTCTAGCACAACGCCACAGGCAAGAAAATAGATCTTTAAAATATTTGTTTAATATAAAAAGTACAATGCTGTATCACATATTCTCAGGTTTATCATCCTATTTTAATACACTTTATTTAACTTAATTTAGTTGTTAAACTTTACTTCATACGTAGGAGAATAAATGAATAAGGAATAATAATACAACAGATTTTTAAAATTCAGACTAAAAACAGAAGGAAAACACATGTTCCTCGTGGCATTCATTTGACAACTCTCTTTTTGGCACACACGATATTTTGATATGTATATACCTTGAAGAATGATTAAACCAAGCTAATTAGGAATCCATGGCCTCACATACTTATATTTTTGCGGTGACTCTTTCCTACTTTGCAGAATCCATCCATGTACCGATCCAACCTCAGAGAAAGAATGTACACAGTTGCTCTAAAGCTCTTGATGTGGCTCTGCAACTTCTTTTTCCTCACTACCTCCACTCCCAAATTTTATATAAATAATTCTCTTCCTTTTCTTTATATCTTCCAGTTTGCCTGTACCACTAAAAATACATGTTTAGTTTAGCATATGTGAGCCTGTATATGAATGAATGGAAAAATATTGTATGGATTCTTATAAGGCTTGCTTTTTGTTTGGTTAAGTTTTATATTTTGGTTTCATTCATGTTGATGTTTCACTGTTCTAATTGATTGCATTCATGAATCTATTGCATTCATGATGGCCTCAATCCTAAATTTAAGGGGAATAATTGTAAAGACTTGCATTTAAGTATGAATTTTAGTGTAGAATTTTACAGAAGCCCCTCCCACCAGTTGAGAAAATTCACTGTTGGCCCTTGCCTTCTGGAAGTCTAAATAAATTATATTAAATTTTTCAAATGCTTTTTATATCTACTAAGATTATAATATAGTTTTTGTTTTGTAATTTATTAGTGTGGTAGATAACATCAGAATATGTTCTGATGTTGAACTAAAAGCACATTCCTGGAATAAATTCAATTTTATCATAATGAGTTTTTTATCTACTGCTAAACAGTTTACTCACGTTTTGTTTAGGATTTTTGCATCTAATATCATGAATTAGATTGGCATGTGCATTTCTTCCATATCTGACCTGGTTATTTGTTTCACCAATTTCATGAAATGAATTGGAAAGCTGTTATTTCTTTTGCTATTCTCAGGACACTGCTGTAGAAATACATTAACATATTCCCAGAAGGGTTTGTAGTACTCCTCTGAAACAATATCTGGGCCTAATATCTGCTATGAATAAAAACTTTACCAATTCAATTTAATTCTTTAATTTATATTGTTTACCTTGAGTTATTTGGTCAAGATATATTTTCCTAACAATTTTCCATTTTGTCCAAATTTTCATTTTTCTCAGTATAAATCTATCAGTTTGTCAATTTTGTTAATCTTCACCAAAAAAAAAAAAAATACTATTGGATTTATTTTCTTGCCTTTGTTTGTGAGTTAATGAATTTCTACTCTATTCCTTATTAATACATCCCTTCTTGGTTTCTGACATAGTTTTATTTCAAACTCAAAGTGGATACTTAGCTCATTAATTTTTAGTGTTCCGTCTTTCCTAACATGGACATTATAGGAAATAAATTTCCCTCTAAGTACTTTCTTTAGCTACAGCCATCAAGACTGTTTGTTATATTTTCATTATTTCTCAGTTATAAAGTATTTCTTTACTTTCAATTATAACATAGTCATGACACAGAAGTTACACAGATGTGCTTTGCAAAAAGGTTCCAAATAGTGGGGTAATTTCACTTATCCACATAAATAGTGGCCTGTACAATACTAGTTCTCTGAAAAACACTGACTTAGTATATGGTCAAGTTTACTTAATTGTCCATGTCCTTGAAGAATATTAAGGCTTTTCCCCAAGATGGCGGATTGGAGGCTTTGTGAGGGTGCCTCATCCACTTGGAAAGAACAAAAGTGTGTGCAGAGATTCAAGCTGTGAGCTTGATAATTTATTTGCCCTCGTAAGATGTATAGTTTACAAATATATCCTCCCATCCTGTACGGTATTTTCTCTGTTGATTATTTCTTTTGCTATGTAGAAGTTTTTAGTTTAATTAACCCTAATTTATTTATTTTTATTTTTGTATTCACTTTCCAGGTCCTATTCACAAATTCTTTACTTTGGCCAATGTATAGAAGAGTTTTTCCTACATTTTAGTCTAGATTTTTTATGGTTTTAGGTCTCACATTTAGGTCTCTAACCCACCTTGGGGTTAGTTTTTAAATATGGTGAGATAGGGATCCAGTTCCATTCCTGCTCACTTGGTTATCTAGTTTTCCCACCCCATATATCGAATACGGTGTCCTTTCCCCAGTGTATGTTCTTGTCTGCTTCGTCAAAAACAAGTTGATTGTAGCTATATGGTTTTATTTCCAGAATCTCTATTCTGTTCTTGGTCTATATCTACTTTTATACTAGTACTATAATGTTTTGTTATTATAGCCTTAAGGTATAATTTGAAGTCAGGTAATTTGATGACTCCAGATTTGTTTATTTGCTTGGGATTTCTTTGGCTCTTCAGGGTTTATTTTTGATTCCATACCAAGTTTGGGATTATATTTTTCTAGATCTATGAAAACAATGTTGGAATTTGGATGGGAATTACATTGAATCTGTATATCACTTTGGGCAGTATGGATAGTTTAACAATGTTGATTCTTCCAATCCATGAGAATGGGGTCTTTTTCCATCTGTTGGTCTCATCTCTAAGTTCTTTCATCAGTGTTTTCTAGTTCTTCTTGGAGGGTTCTTTCAACTCCCTGGTTAAGTATATTTCTGGATATTTCATTTTCTTTGTAGCTACTGTAAATGCTATTGAGTTCTTGATTTGACTCTCAGCTTGTTATTAGTAATACAAATGCAATGGATTTGTATACATTAATTTTGTGACCTGAAATTTTACTGAACTTATTTATCAATTCTAGGATAAAACTGCAAAAAAAAAAAAATTCAAGTTGTTTTGATTTGACATGCCACGGAAACACTACATTCATATAGGAATCTTCTTTCAATAATGCACTTTGCTGCTTCTGTTCTTCATAAAAGTTAACTGTCTGGATTAATTGAAGTTCTGTATAGATCCTGGTTATTAAGCTTTTGTCTGATTCAAAATATGAAAATATCCTTTCCCATTGGGTAGGATGTCTGTTTGCTTTAGTTCTTGTCTCTTTGGCTGTACAGAAGCTTTTCAGTTTAATTAAATCCCATTTGTTTATTATTGCTGTTGTTGCTATTGCTATGGCAGTCTTCCTCATAAAGTCTTTCCCAAAGCCAATATCTTCCAGTGTTTTTCCTATTCTTTCTTTGAGGATTTTTATTGTTTCATGCCTTAAATTTAAGTCCTTTATCCATTGATTAGGACTTGACTTGATGGATCCAATTGATCCATTGATTAGGACTTGACTTGATGGATCCAATTGATCCATCAATTAAGTCCTTGAATCAATTTTTGTGAGTGGAGAAAAGAATGGGTCCAGTTTCAGTCTTTTACACATGGATATCCAGTTCTCCCAGCACCATTTATTGAATAGGGAGTCTTTCCCACAGTAGATGCTCTTGTTTGATTTATTGAAGATTAGGTGGTTGTAAGTTGTTGGCTTCATTTCTTGGTTTTCTATTTGATTCCAAACGTCTATGTCTCTATTTTTGTGCCAGTGCCATGCTGTCTTGACCACTATGGCCTTGTAATACAGCCTAAAATCTGGTATGGTGATACCCCTACCTTTGTTTTTATTACTAAGAATTGCCTTAGCTATACCAGTCTTTTTCTGGTTCCATATAAAATGCAAAATCATTTTTTCTAAGACTTGAAAGTAGGATGCTGGTATTTTAATAGGGATGGCATTGAATTGGTAAATTGCTCTGGGAAATATAGATATTTTACTAATGTTGGGTTCAATTACTCACAAGAAAAAAAACCAATAATCCCATACATTAATGGGGAAGAGAGATGAATAGAATCTTCTCTAAAGACAACAGATGAATGGCTAGCAAATATATGAAAAAATGTTCATCATCCCTAATTATCAGAGACATGCAAATTAAAACCACCCTGAGATATCACCTAACCCCAGCAAGAATGGCCTAATATCACAAAATCTCAAAACTGCAGATGCTGGGGTGGATGCGGAGAGAAAGGAACACTTTTACACTGCTGGAGGGACTATAAACTAATACAACCTTTTTGGAAGGAAGTATGGAGAACCCTCAAAGAACTCAATCTAGACCCCCCATTTGATCCTGCAGTCCCATTACTGAGCATCTATCCAGAAGGAAAAAAAAAAAGTTTTATTATAAAGACACTTGTACTAGGCTGTTTATCACAGCCCAATTTATAATCACTAAAATGTGGAAATAACCTAATTATCCTTCAACCCAGGAATGGATTGGTAAGCTGTGGTATACGTATACCATGGAATATTATTCAGCCATAAAAAATGGAGATTTTTCAGCTTTTGTACTAACTTGGATGGAGGTGGAACACATTATTCTTAATGAAGCATCACAGGAATGGAGAAGCGCAAATCCTATGTATTCAGTTTTGATATGAGGACAATTAATGACAATTAATGATATGGTGGGGCATAGGGGAAGGGAAGGTCAGACAGAGAAGGAAGGAAGGGGTGAATGAAAGGAAAAGAAGGAAAAAAAACCAAGAAAATTAAAGAAAATAGTGACTAATTCTCACATAAATTGGATTTAATTTTGACCCATACTGATGGCCTTCAATGTTTCAGTGTTGATATTATAGTATCACAAAGCTAGCAAATCATCTTATCTTTAGCAGAAATAAGATAATATTGCAATTCCCAATCCTCATTAAAAATTCTGTTTTCTTCCTTCCGTGTTCTCTTGGTGTTCTTTAATATAATGGACTGTTAAGTAGATAGAATTAAAAGTACTGTTGAGCTATGCAAGTATCACAAATTTCACTTCAAATAGAATCATAGTGCACCACTATAAAAGCTGATAACAGACGAATGTATTCTACCCCCATAAACTCCTGCCAACCAGCCTCAGGCAGTCATGGTGCCAGTCAGAACTAAATCATGAGCATAGCAGCTGTCCATTCAGCCCTATTGCTTACTAATATTCGAATCGTTCTCATCAATCTGGGAGCATTATTTCATTGAACCTTGTTTTATTGTTTGGTATTTTAAAAATAAAAATTAAAAAGATGAATAAAAATGTATCAATAAAAATAAAGGAATTTGTATTATAAAATCTGGATGCAGTCAAAAGGCCACACTTAACAACCTAGAAGGCTACATGTGGCCCACCCTGCTTTAAATGAAAAAAAAAAGGGGGGGGAATAACATGTATGAAACATCATAGTTTATATTCAGTATCATAATTTCAATATCTGCAGTGTTTGTAAATCTAATTCTGCGGTTCATTCTTTCTGTGAAGTCTCACTCGGGATGGCTTATTTGTGTGTCTTTTGAGAACTCATCTTCCTTCAAACTGCATGAGAATTTTCTGAAGGTTAGGTACAAAGTGCAGAAAGAATTTAAGTTTACTTCTGGCAAGTCTCTGGAGGTACTGCCAGGATAGGACAACTTTAAATTAGATTTTCAGCTGGGGTTTTAGAGGCTACACAGATAATATGAATTCTAACCCAAAGTCCAGATAAATACAGGCTATAATTAGAAAATTTCCAAGATGTATTCTGTTCTTTTTTCTGAGCCACTCAAGTTTTCCCACTATCTCCTGCAGTAAGGACTAGTGTTTTTCTCATTTATACAACTAGCTGGTCAAATTTTAAATATTCTCAGTTTTACACAAGGGTCTTTTATGTAACTTTCCAACTGGCAGGGTCCAGGATTTGTTTTTGGCCCTCAGTTCATGTTGCTTCAAAATTCAAGGTCTTAGACACAATAGGAACAAAATTCCCCCCAGCTACCAGCACTGTGCTGGCACTGCCCTGATAGCTGAGATCTGTGCTCTGTTTGTACCTGGCCACGAAGAATTTCTCTAATTCACCTATCAGAGTAGCTATGTATTTAAAAATATTTTATCCGTCACTTTCAGTTCTTATAGATTACTACATTTCTAGAAAGCAAGCCATTTTTTTAAATTTTATTAACATGCTAATAGACACCAGGGATGAACATTTTTATTTTTTAGTTCCTAAATGTTAATCTGATTATAGAAGTCAGGATTCTCCTTCAGGTGAAAATGCAAGTATTTAAGGACTACATTCCTTAAAATTATTACTCTTGGTAAAAGGTAATGTATCTTGGAAGTCTCACTAAAACTTGACTAAGGCTGGACAGCTACTCAGAGAAGAAAAAAATTTACATATATATATACACACAAAAATATATATATAATAAAAAATATAAATTATATATATATATGCACATATACCACCCACACACAGAGGGTACCAAAATAATGTATACACATTTTAAGAAAGAAAAAAAAACTGGCTCGGTGCCTGTGGCTCAAGCGGCTAAGGCGCCAGCCACATACACCAGAGTTGGCGGGTTCGAAGCCCAGGCCTCCAAACAACAATGACGGCTGCAACCAAAAAAATAGCTGGGTGTTGTGGCGGGCAGCTGTATTCCCAGCTACTTGGGAGGTGGAGGCAGGAGACTCGCTTGAGCCCAGGAGTTGGAGGTTGCTGTGAGCTGTGATGCCATAGCACTCTACCCAGGGGGACAGCTTGAGGCTCTGTCTCTCAAAAAAAAAAAAAGAAAAAGAAAACAAAACTGTACTAAATTTGTAATATTAAGTCACGTTGATTTCTGCAGTTATAAGAGGTGCTCAATGTGATTTAAATCACATTTCCCTTTTGTTGTCAGCATATATTGCATATTACAATTTTAATAGTTTTTTTCCTCTCTTAAAATGCATATACATTTTTTGGGCACCCTCTGTATATATACGTTCTCTCTCTACTTCCTGATCACAGACAAGATTCCGAGGAGCATATCACTTAGCTGTGCTTTAGGTATATTCCCTCACTATAAATTCATGGACCAGTTAAAAGTTAGCTAAAGTAAAGCCATATATCTCAAGTACATACACTTTCAGCTAGAAAGAGAAAAAAATAGGGCTAAGGGGGAAATGCACTCTACTCCAATACCACAAAATGACATTCAGCATTTTTATATTTGTTCATTTATTGATTTATTGATATTTATCTAGTATTTACTATGTACAGGGCACTGTTCTAGGTGCTCATGATACATAAATGAATACATAAGAGAAAAAGATAAGAAAATAAATATAAGAGCCCTTTCAAAATAAGGAAATACTACAAACATCCCTTCTGTTATTCTCTTTATCACACAAGGGCTCAGATATTTCTTGGGTGCAACAACTGTATCTGCTTTTTCCCTTTGCAAAGGAGAAATAAGTCTTAATGGACTTGGATTATTCAAAGCCATTTTTAACGGCAAAGTTTCTTGCTTAATATTTCAAAATCCTACTAATCCACAGTTCAACACTTCTCAACTCTCACTCAGTCATAAATGCAGAAGAAACACCCTATAATTCAAGCTGGCCTTTCAAAAAAATCAATCGATTAAGCCTGTACAGTGTTCTAATTCAACTTCTATTTTCTCCACCAATAAATCTCAGGTTTCACACATACAACCAGCCGTGGGCCAAAATGAAAGATTTAACAAAAGCTTTAGTAGGGTAGTTGTTGAGTAAGCACTCTGATGCATTTCCACACTATAAACATTTAATGAGACTTACTCCCAACAGAGTATTTACTACATCAATTTGTTTCAAAGTATTATATTTGCAGAAGCAAAATAGAGCAAAGGTTATTTTGGTTACTTTACCAATACAGCTTGCTGTAAATAATGAAGAGTGCAACCATTTAATTTACAAAATCATTAAAAGAGGTTAAGCGCTCAATAAATACTGTGTTATCTAGTTCAGACAGCCTCAAAAGCTATTTGTAACCTGGATGTTGTAAAAATATACAAAATTAAGGCATTTTGTATGAGTTTGTGTATCTCTGCCTTTGAATGGAACTGAATTTCAAAGGTTGTTGAGTCCTCATGAGGATCTCAGAAAAAATCTTTAAGACTCCCTGCTCCCTTGTTCAGTAGAAGTCAGTCTGCCATGTAAAGGACCTTATTTGAGACCTATGCCCTTTTCAATGTCCAACCCTATCCCTATTGAAGCTACACAGACATACACATACACAGATGCATGGATACACACACACACTGTCTCTTCTCTCCAACCACTGCCATTCTTGCTTCTAAGAGTCACTTTCAACTAAAGAGAGAAAGGAAAAGAGGTCTCGCAAGAAAGAACAATCTGTAAATGTCTTTCTTCTTTGTGATCCTAAGAATATAGAATGTGGCTGATGCCACCATGGAAAAACTCTCACCTAACTCACATGACAGGTCACAGTTAAAATGCACATAAAACTTTGTTACATACACACAATTATTACAACTGTTGTAAAATTACCTTCAGACTGTGTTTGTAATGTATACGTGAAACTGAAACAAATTTTGTGTTTAGACTTGGATCTTGTCCCCAAGATATCTCATTACTCATATGGAAATATTCCAAATTTGAAACTCCAAAATACTCTGGCCCAAAGCATTTTGGATGTGGGATAGTCAACCTGTAAGATCCTATTCATCTACTCTAGCAAATTTCACCTCACACCCCAGAGCTCATATACTTCCTAAGGCAGAGTAACGTGCATCTGGCAACTGAAAGAGGCATAAAGGCCTGGCCATTTCTGCCAAAGTATACCTGGAGGGCAATCCTCTCTCAGAACTCCCTGCTGATTGGGCCAGGCCTTGAGGGTCTGCCTCTCAGGGAGACTTTTTCCTCTGCCCAATCCTGCTCCTTCCCTCATCCTGGCCCAGATAGAACCTGCTTTCCCAACTCTACCTGTGTGTGACTCTGGAGGACACAATGTGCACCCCCAAGCACGACTCCTTCCTTTTTTTCATGTCCACACCTATTCTGTCAAAATTCAGTTGATTCCACTTACGCAATTTAGCCAACACCACCCTGGTTCAAACTAAACCATGAGGTAGAATCAGGTGTTGCATGTACAAATGTAACGTTGGAACCTAGATTACTGCCATAGCCTCTTTCCTCATTTTTTGGCTTCTTCCCTTGGCCCCCTTCGATCTATGATCCACGTGCAATCAACTTAGTCCTTCTAAGACACAGGTGTCAGTCAGCATGTCATGCCCTTGGTTAAAACTTTATAATAGATGGCCATTTAACTTGGAGAAAAAACCAAAGTCTTTAAAACCTACACAGCCCTTTATAACCTGGGCTCAGTAGCTCTCTAACCTCAGCTCCTACCACTCGCTCAGGCACCCTGGCTTCCCACGTAAATGCAGGGGACATGCCCTCAAGCCTTTGCTCTAGATTGCTGTCTGTCCAATTCCCCAACCTCCTATCAAGCCTTTGATAACATCTTGCCTTCTCAATGTAATACAGTATATAATTAATTATCTACAACGTTTATTGTCTTTGTTTTTGCTTATATTCCCCTGTGAAAAGGTAAGATTTTGTGAAAATCAGTGATCAGATGTGTCTGAAGCACATAAAACACAATGCCAATAATAATTACTTGCAGGATGACTAAATCCTACGTTTCCTATACTGACCTGTGTTTCATGGTCATCACTTCAATGTGATTAACAATCCCAATTCATATTCATTAGCTTTCTCAGCAGAGGAGTGAAAGAATCAGAAGTCTACTCATAGAATATTTTTCTGCTAATCAATTCATTGGAAGACACAGATGGTATCAATGTCGGAGGCAGACTGAATAATTGGGTTTTTATTTCTCATGCTCCAAAGGCCAACACGTGGATCTTACTTTCTTTGTTTTCATCCTGGATCACATCACGTTTTGTCATTCTCTCCACTTACCTCCAGCTCATCAAGGGCACTTCCCAGGGTTGCTGCCTGAGGTTCTGGGGAGGCTGGCACATTCTGGATGCCTTGGGAAGCATTTGAAATTACATTCAGGGCATTCTGAATTTCTCCGCAAACTGTGTCCTTGCTGGCTTTGAGGGAAGCGACATCGGAATGCTCCAAACAAGCTGAACAAATTGAATGCAAGAGGGGGGAGTTCTCCTTCAATGAGGCCCGGGCTCCTGCAATTTCATCCCTCTGAACTGGAGATTTTAAGTCCTGAGAAAGGAAATTAAAAAAAAGTGGTTTCTTACAATGGGTTATGCGAGAAAGAATTACACAAAGAATCTTCATTTTTTTCTGTCAGTATACATGAAAAGGTATAAACACTAAGAAGTCAGCTAGAAGTTAAAATCAAGGGCATCAATTATTTCTACATTCCTTCAGATTTTGTCAAAAGATCTACAATAGGAAAGGTGAGTCAGTTTGTAAGGAAAGGTCACAATGGTGCAAATGTGTAAAACCTGAGTAGATCTTATACTTGTCAATTAGATCCTTATAAGTCACTAAAATATTCCAGCATTCACATTATTAAGTATAATAAGGGAGCTTGAATTGAGAGCTAAAATATTCTGGCATTCACATTATTAAGTATTATAAGAGAGCTTGAATTACAAGGATGCTAATTACCCTTTTCTGTAGATGTTGATAATTGCATTTAACATTTTCATTAAAACTAGACCAATTGAGATAACAACACTAAATTAAACTTCTCACCATTTAGCTAATTTTTTGCTCTTTTTCAGAGATCCTAATAAATTAATCCTGTTGTCATTCTTTCTTTGACATTTATTTGACACATGGTTACCTAGCAGATGCTAGCCCTTATGCTGGACTCTTAGTGTACATATGTGAATAGTCCTACAAGCATCTTGTTCTTCTGGAGCACATAGATTTGGGGGGCAGGTAGAAGGGCCTATATACAAACCATAAACTAGGTAAACAAATGTAAGAGACAATTTCAGATAATAATAATTGTTATGAAGAAAACACAAAAGTAAAACGTCACAGAGACTGACTTGAGTGGCAAATGCTGCTTTAACTTAAGTGGTTAGAAAAGGTATTTCCACAGAGAGGATAATTTGCAGTAAATTGAAATGTATCACATCACGAAGAGAGAAGAGAGGGAAGAGAAAGTCCTAAGTCTAAGTAATAGGTAATCAAAACAAGCTCAAGATACAAAGGAAAAAAAAAAAACCTAGCAAGCTCTACCTTACTCAAATGATGAAGGCTGACATCGAAGGTGATGCCCCATGGGTTCCATGCATGCCTTCACATAGTGACAGGAGAAGGATGCTACGTCTGTGCTTCTCTCCAGAAATCCACAACCCCAGAGAATTATGAGAAAAACAAGAAACAAAACCAGACTGGGGAACACCTGACATGATACCTGGGTATCTTCAAGATCATTAAGGTCAGGAGAAACAAAAAGATTGATGAACAAACCATCAGACAAGAGGAGACAGAATTAAATGCAATGTGGACCCTGAACTAGATCCTAGAACAGGAAAATATATCCATGAAAAGCTGGTGAAACCCAAATAGTTAATATTAACAGTTAACAGTTAATAGTTAATTTCAATGTTCATTTTATTGTGTGTCAAATGTTAAAATGTAGTATTAACAATAGAGAAAGAGTAGATGGGAACTCTGTACTAGCTTTGAAGCTTTTCTTTAAATGTAAAATTATTCCCCAATAAAAAGTTTAGACAGTTTCACTTGTACCCCTGTAAGATATACCTCAAAAATGAGTGTAAATATTCTCAATAAATTCTTCAGTAGGGTACAGAGATGGAGTAGAAGCTGCTGCCTCGGAATTTTATCTTCAACTATATAGGTAAATTCAATGAAAAGTGGGAAGTAGCATAATCCTGTTATATTTTCCAGTCGAGTTCTATTAATAATATATACTCAGATTCTCATTTGGCTTCTTCTGTCTGCTCTTGGTTGATTGATTGGATTTAAGATGGCTACAAATTCCTTGACCCCCCTTTCATTGAGAGGTAGGGTCTATATCCCCTTCCCTATAAACTGAGAGGAGAGTTGATGCTGTATGACTTCCAAGGCTGAGACATAAAATTTCCATGTGGATTTTTTTGTTCTCTTAGAGGACTCATTTTCCAGATGCTTCCTCTTAGATATCTCAGAATCTAGCGGCCATACTGGAACAAACTCCAAACACCTAGGGAGGCTCCGTGACGGTTTCCCAGTTGAGCATCCTAGCTAAGCCAACTTAAGTCATTTCACCAAATAAGGGAATGAAAGAGCCCCCAAATCAGGGAACAAAACAAGTCAGTTTTTTTCTGAGCTTTTTCTGAATCTCTGATTCACAGGATTTGTGAATATAATTAGAGGCATTTGTTATACAGCAGTAATGACTAGTATACTAAAAAAAAAAAAAAAGAAAGAAAGAAAGTGTGAATGAAAGGAAACCAAAAAAGTTTTTCCCTGATCTCCAATATATATCTAGGCAACAGATGAATCATGCAAAGGAAAAAGAAAATTCTTGGAAAATAGGAATCTCAGAAATGTAAATCTGTTTTCAGAGTTCTGTAAGGCTCATCTGAATCTAATTGGCCAGACCATATTTCTCTCAATTAAGCTCCTATTATTCAAAACCAGCTATTAGTGAAAAATATGAAATGGCTTTAGAAATATGATTTTTGGGATGACTGAAGATAAATTGTAATAATTAGACACAAGTATTTCCCACTTGGTCAGTTCTATCCCTGTATCCTGGGATGATGCAAATAGAAAATATGTGCATGAAACTCTAATTATATGAAATCTTTAAATAGCTGTGCATGTATGTGTAAGTGCGTGTGTGATATACAGAAGGTGCCAAAAAATGCATACACATTTTATAAGATCTTGTTGGAAGCAAAACCAATTGTTAATTTCAGGTAAAATGAATGTGAGTATCATGTCTTAGTACCCTTAACCAGTAATGATACCTTCAACTTTGAAAGGTATTGCATAGATAACCTCTCTTAAAATGTGTATGCATTTTCTGGCACCCTGTTTGTGTGTGTGTGTGTGTGTGTGTATGCTACTTTAGAGAAAAAGGAAAACGACAAGAAATTAAAATCATATCAGAGTTTGAGTTTAGTAATAATTCATGCTCATCTTCAGATATTCCTATATTTACAAATATATCTTGAAGTTAAAACCCTGTGCCATCTCTTGAATTGCACATATATGTATTTTCAAACATGAGACTCAGTATTCAATTAAACTGAAGACCCTGAGATAATTAAACATTTATTTTCTTTACTATATGTCACCAAACGAGTATAAAAACTAAAAATTTAAATATAATAATGAAACAAAGAAAAAAACTCTTAAGAATAATATAGCAGCTAAAGTTACAGAAAACATATAATTCCCCAAACTTAATGATTTAAGTTTATTTTTATTACCCTTTTTGTGACTGCAAGATGGTTGTAAAATTTATTTTGGAATTTTGATATATAATCTGTGCTATTTTAATGCCTAATTTACATCCTCGGGAAAAAAGTTTAGTTTATCTTTGTACAGGTTATTTGAACTCTTAGTTCCAAATTACATATATTCACAGGCACTAGATTAAGCAATAGGGGATATTTATTGTAATGATGCTAGAATATTTCATAGAACTGAAGGGCAGGTATAATTCTAGTCCTCTGGAGATGCCTAAGACAGGAACTGGTTTCCTACCTCTCTTTGCTTCTGTTTTAATTCTCTTTCTCTTAAAGATCAGCTTGTTCTAATTTTCCTGATCACATAGCAAAACAACAAGAAGATAATATGTAATTAGTTTATGCTAAGTCATCATCTTTCGAAAATGGACTCTAATGGCCCTGCTTGCCCAGTCCTGGTGTGAGGACAGGGTTATATTGCCAAAAATAGCTGTCCAGGATAACTGTGGTTATCGTGAGGTGAGACAGAGAAAGAAGCCCAACAAGGGTTGTATGGAGAGACTGAGCTGAATGGCTTCCCAGGAGGAATCCATGATGAATCCATACCATACTTTGAAATTCCATAATGACTTAAAACGGAGCCAATGGGTTAAAAAGGAATCTTGTTGTACCACCTACTGTGCTTCCTGTGTCTATCAGTGACCTTGATCCCTTCAAGGAGCCTCCAAATGACAGCCAGATCTGTACTGATTCTGTTCCCTTTCCACTAGCTACAGAGCTGATTTACAAGGGATTATAGCCTAACAGTCTATGAAGCGACCAAGTGGAGAACCCTACATACCAGGGACACAGAATGCTGGATTGTGGTAGCAAAGCCATCAATCTATCCTTTTCTGGGTGAGTTTGTACTGAATTTGGTCGGCCTGCTGTTAGAGTCTTGACAGGTGTAGCAGGCTATGCAGTAGTAGCAGCTTGGTATTGAATTGGCAGAAACGTTTCCATAGAATTCAGGCAATGCCTGTTGCAGCAGCAGAAATGACCAGTAGATATGTTTCTGATTCAGTATAGGCAGAGCCCGATTAATACAGCTGGGGTTATATGAAGTGCAATAAGAAATGACATTTCAGATCCCAGTGGTTTCTAAGATCACTTTTTATGTTTCCTGGGTATTGTCAAACTAAGTCCCAGGAACCTGAAGAATTGGATGTTGTTCTGCACCATGAAACTTGAATGAGCACAACTGACACACTTCTCAGGATGCAGACGGTGATGCTGGCAGAGGATGAGACTGAAATAATGCTCAAATTAAAAGGATTTTGAAAACTGTTTTATTAGTAGTCATAGTGAAAAATAATAGTGGTAATAACAACGGCAATGATACTAGATACTTTTTAGTGATTGCTTCTTATGTTCCAGTGAAAGTACTTCACAAGCATTATCTTAATTTACGACACGATGGTCCTATGAGGTCGGTTTAACTGTTATCATTCTCACTTTACCAACAAAGAATCTTAGGCTCAGAGAACTTAAGTTTCCCAAGATCCCACAGCCAGGAAATGATAAAGCCAAAAATGTGGCCCAGAACTTGAGACCTTAACCACTTTGCTGAACTTCTCCTGTGGGATTTTTTTCAAAATTATAAAGCCCTGGGAACGGATCACAATTTCATTTTGAGAAGCCAAGTAGAGTGCAACGTAAAGACGCACAGATGACGGACTCCCAGTAGCAAATGTGTGGTTACCTTTCCACATATGCGCTGGAATATTTTTCCTTAGATACAAATCCCAAACTATTTCAGCATCTGGTTCAAATTACACTTTTTGCTTTATCTATAAAACTGCAAAACATTATGTCATTAGCAACAAGCAAACATGTGTTCTTGATTATGCTTTATTCTATTCATGTTGTAATAATTATTAAAAATAACATGACACAGTTTCTCTATTTTCTTTATTTACTTGTACTAGTTTAGTAGCAAATAAAGTATTTTATTATTACTAGCAAGAGCCAAATTGAAAATTTGGGGAATATTATTCTTTTATTTTGTTTTTACAAATCGTGAACTATAATAAAATATTAAAATACTGTAATCCATATTTTATTAAAAATAACTCCCACTCTGCAAACCTATACTTCTAAATGTCTTTAATCAGTATTTAAGAGAAATTAGGAAAAATGTTGGAAGAAACTTGTCTCAGTTCACCATTGGGATCCTTAGCACTGTCCACTTTCTCCTTTTTCTATAGAAATTTTTCCCTCCTTGATTCATTTAATTACTTTTATTCTGGTCCATCTACCTTCGTCTCCTTACACTTGAACACAATGGTCTTTCAAAGCAGTTTGTTCCACTGTAGTTTTTGGTATTTTTATACTCCTGCAAGAACATCGAAAGTGGTGATTTCAATGATTGCACATAGTCCTAGGAACCCGGAGCCTGGATTCAAATATCCTGAAACTGAGGCTATCTCTAGTTACTAGTTGCATGACCTATCTTGGGTAGGAAACTTAATGCCTTCATACCTCACTTTCTTTATGTATAAAATTCAGAAAGTTATAATGTCTTACCTATGGAAATGAGTAAAATGAGATTGTATTTTTAAAATGTCTGGCACATTATAAGTACATGTTAATATGGCCTGTTTTGCTTTAGCCCAGACCTTGATATAGAGTCAATGAAAGATTTTAAGAAGTGCGGTGAAATAATACAATAACATGGGCCCAAAGGCAGAAATATCTCATTGACAGCTGCTATAGTAATTTGGACATGAGAAAAGGAGGGTCTGAGCTAGGGGAATGGTAGCAGGCGTGCATAGAAGGAGCTTTGAGATACTCTGTAAGACTGCATGCATAGGACAAGAGGCGACTGAATAAATAGCATGGTTTACTATGATTGGAATAGTGAATGAATTGTTTGGCCACTCATTACTATGGAGAATAGACCCTGCTGAGGGTGGCAATAAGGGGGGATAATAAATTCAGTTTTGGATCTTCTGAAGGTGAGCTGTCTGTAAGAAATGTAATTGGAACTACACTGCGTTTGTGTTTATATACATACACTGGCCTAAACCCCTAGAAAGAAATGTATGGGGTATAGATATACATTTGTTGATTATTAACATGTGAATATGCACAAGACCACTTAAGGAAAACTTTGAGAGCCAGAAGAAAATGGAGCCAAGCAGAGAATGCTATGCAATACCAAGTATGAGGGATCTGTGGAAGAAGAGCCCAGAAAAGCAACTGGGAAAGAATGTTCAGAAATGTGGAGAAAATCTGGAGACACTTGTTTCATGAGACACTAGTGTCTTGGGAGCCAGGGATGAATGCATTTTAAGTGCCAAAATGTGAGGCAGTCTAATAGCACTGCATACCATCAGGAGAAGATCCCAACTCAAAAGTGCTCCTGAGATTCAGCAGCTCCAAGGGCACCTGAAATTTTCTAAGAGCATCTTTCACGTGACTATTTGAATCAGAAGCCATACCACAGTGAGCTGGAACAAATGCTAACAAGAAGATGAAATGGGAAGAGGAAAAGCCTGTCTGGAACCTTAGTTATGAAGGAGAATGAACGTGTACCTGTGGTGGATTACAAGGCTGAGTAAACATTGCTCGGTGCTTACCTTTATTTTTTATTTTTTATGAGATGATGAAAATGTGGCGATGTTTACTGCACAACAGAAAAGAAACTATGGAGCGGGAAATTAGTAGTGACAGTTGAGATAATGGATAATCCATGCAGCAAGACTCATGACAATGGAGGAGATGGAAAATGATCTTCTCCCCCTAAGACCACCATTAGATTGGGTAATGATGTGGCATATCTCTGCAAAAGAAAGAGGGTAGAAAATAAAGATCAATATGAACACAGATAAGTATATATATTGAGACAAGGAGGGGGTGAGAAAGGATGACCTTCCTTCTGATGCACTACTAATACTGCTGCTACTACTAATGCAACTGATGCTATTACTGCTACCACCACTACTACTGCTGGTGGTCCTGTTGTCACTACTACCACTACTGCTGATGCTATTGTTACTACTACTGCTTCTGCTGCTGGTGCTATCGTTACTACTACTACTACTTCTGGTGGTGCTATTGTTACTATTACTACTGCTGCCACTGCTGGTACTATTGTTACTGATGCTACTAATGCTACTTTTGCTACTACTGCTACCACCATTGTGGCTACTACTGCTATTACTACTACTGGTACTGTGGTTCTCCTTCTTTTCCTTCTAGCTACTACTGTTGCTATTACTACTGCTGCTACTATTGCTGATGCTACTACTACTGGTATACTACTATTACTTTACTACTTACTGCTACTCCTACTATTGCTGCTGCTACTGCTGCTATTACTACTAGTACCACCACGCTGTTACTACTACCACATTACTACTACAATCACCACTCTATTTCTACTACCACTATTATTACTACTGCTATTACTACCATTGCTACTGCCGTTCTCTCCTCTTCCTTCCCCTCTTCCTTTGTGGCCTTGATCTTGTTCCTGTCCTCTATCTCTCCTTCTCCTCTTTCTTCTCTTCCTTTTTTTTGTCCTTAAAAAAAATCTAAACTATTAGGCATGCAGCACAAATAACTCATTTTTGGGAATAAAAATTACCACCATTTTTGGATTTCCAGATTAAAAAATAAAAATGTTATGTTACATTTGACTTGTCATGAGAGAAAATACTAGGTATAATGAATTAAGGAATGGGGTGACAGGAAGAAATAAAAAGCATGCATTTTCCTCAGTATATAACATTTCTTCAGTTATTTAATAGTGACTGAAAAAGACAAACCCCAAACCTGGTAATTCCATTTGGCCATAGCCAAGTATATAGCATAGTGTGTGATCCCTCACCTGGAATCTGAAACCTGGACTCTTGAGTGAAACGGGCATCCAAAACAGACTTTTTTTTTTCTTTAATCAAGTTTATGAATATTCATTTCTTAGTCAAAACTTGCCACTGTCATTTTTTTTTTTTTTTGATAATTGAGCAATTATTTCTATCTTTTGTTAGAACTATGCTGTTTGGGGGTTTATTCTGAAAATAAAATGACCTGGAATATTTTCATTTTAGTTTAGACAGGAACAAACAAGGCAAATACCATGGTGAATGTGTTCTTTGAAATTCTAAATTGCTTAATTTTCATCCCATGTGCTCTGAGGACAGTAAAAGAAAAGTACTGATTAAAACGAAATTGCAAGACATTTTGCATATTATGGAAAAAATGTAAGTTAATCACTTGAGGACTCATGTAATGTTCTTTGGAATTTTGATTTTTCTGAGTTTCAGACCAAGTCACTTTAGTTCACTTCATTATCTTTAATATACCTTTTGGAAAATGACATTGACCTTTTTCACATTTATAGCTTTTTTTTTTTTTTTTTTTTGCCTTTTGGGAATGCTGTTTCTTCTGACTTTAGTAACTTTAACACCTTGAACAATTTAAATATAATGTAATTGTAGACAAACAAAATGTATGTATCTTCCAGGACACTTAACCAACAAGGATGAATTGGTCAAACATCCCTTGTACCCAATGGTAAACCCTTATTTTGGTAATTATTATTAAGACAAGTGAAATTCATTCTCTATTATTCCAGAGAACATTATATTTGAACAGAATGTATTGCATTTATAAAGCTCTCTCTATCTAATGCATATCATCTGGGCATATAACATTAGCTGCTTAGTATTCTTTTATGAATATCATGATCCATCAAATTATTTGGTTATTTTTGCTATGAAAATATTTTAAATATTTCTTCATGTAATTTTTTCAAAGATTCCTCAAGATTAAATAATCACTTCAAACAAATGAGCTGTTTCCAGAGCACTATGAATTGCATCAACATTCATTTTAACCCCTTTTAAATAAAATTTCCTATTCAGCCATAAGAAAAGGTGGCAACTTTGCATCTTTTGTGGTTACCTGGATGGAGTTGAAACACATTCTTCTTAGTAAAGTATGTTGAGAATGGGAAAAAAAGTATCCAAAGTACTCAATACTGATAAGAAAGCAATATATAAATAACTATACACCCACATGAAAGAAAAAACACTCATATAGTCTAGCAAAGGGGAGGGGAGCATAGGGGGAGGAAAGGGGGTGGACGGAAGGTGATTGCCAGGATCTTACCTAATGTGCACAATGTGAGGGTGTTCAGCACACCCCCAGATGAAGGACTCAACTACAACTTGAACATTAACTTAGAAATGAAAACAATGTAACCTAAATATTTGTACCCTCATGTTAATCTGAATTAAAAATAAATAAAATTGTCTATAATATAAAAGCTTATAAATTAAAAACAGAGAACAAATTAATAGATAGTTGCATACATGCATGTATACAGAAATAATAAACATTTTTAGATTCCCTTGCAGATGGATTTTCATACATCTGTGGTTGTTCTAAGTAGATAAAACCATGTGAACTCAGAAGAAAAAAGTGAGGGATGAGAGGAGTCAAGGATATTAAGGAATGTTGGCTTCTTTTTAAAGCATGGCGC
Organism: Galagoides demidoff; assembly: GCA_963574575.1. Lineage (NCBI taxonomy): Eukaryota > Metazoa > Chordata > Mammalia > Primates > Galagidae > Galagoides > Galagoides demidoff. Next base: position 46,013 of record CAUYQV010184278.1, read on the forward strand.
CAGGGCCTTAGGGGATTGATGCACTGTGCTCAACTTTAGTGGAAGGTATTAACCCTTAGCATCAGTAGCACCTTTTACTATGAAAGATAGAGTTGGGGCTTTCATTAGACGGGTCTTAAATATGATAGAGCTTTTTCCTAACTTCTGCCTTGCAGGCCTTCTTGGAGATTCTTCTAGTTCTCCAAGGCTCTCAAAAAACTTCTTTCTACTTAAACTAGCTAGAGGAAGATAAGTGAAGTACAGAGACTCACAAGGAACTTATTTAGGTTAAAAACAAGACTTACATAAAAAGAGTATTCCAAATTGGAACCTAAGTGTACAAGGGTAGAGCAGAAGAAGACCAGAGCCTAGAAGCAAAATAGAGTAGTTGGAATGAGGGGGGAGGGCAGTGAGAGAAATGAGGGTAGCTGGGGGGAAGCACTTAGCAATGAATGTAATTGCAATAGTCTCAGAAACGTCAATGAAATTTTCCAAATACACAACATTAACTGTGCTGTGGTAAAAGTAGTTTGTCTTTTAAATTCATAATTGCGTGCTGTTACATCATACTATAACACCCATAGATACCAATCAGACCACTTCTATCCTCCATTTATCTGTAGTGTCAAATGTACAGGCATCTTACCCAGCTTGCTATCATCTTTCAGTGCCCCAGGACTTCCCAAGATTTCTCACTCTTGTTTGAACACATGTTCAGGGTTAGTCAAATATTCATATATGATAGTGTATACTTTAATAATTATCTATTTTATGTTACCATATTTGCTTCTAATCTACAGGTCCATATGTCACCATTCTTCCTTTATCCTTAGTAAAAAAAACCTTGCATTCATTCCCTACCCCCTCTTCTGCTACCGTTGTTCTATTTGTTTGGCAGTCCTTTGTCTTTTTTCCTTTAACTATTTTAAATGTCTATCCTACATAGCACAACTTCTTAAGATTCATGTCCTTTACAAAGACTTTCAGGATTACCAGAGCAGGGAATCAATCAAATCCCAAGATTTACTGAATTATCCAATCGCACCTTAAAATATAAAGATAGGCTGCTTTTTGTTTTTTGAATCTTCATTTTTTTGGATGTATTGTCTTATTACATAGATTATAAGCCCCAGAAGGGAAGGGATGAACAATACTTAGACTTTCTTTGATCTTCTAGCTTCATAAATAATGGATAAAATACAATAGCATTGACAAAAATAACCACTCCATGTGGCTATTCATCACAATGATTAAAAATAAGTAGATGAGAAACTTACCAAGTTTTAGATAATCATTTTTTTGGAAGAAATCTCAAACTTTTGTTTCAATAAGTTTTAAGTATTAAATTTACAAAAAATAAAATCTTGGCTTCTAAAATTGTAGCAGTAGGAAATCAGCTGTGTGGTGGATAGCCCCCAACAAAGATGCACTGCTCATGGCTCACCCCAGACCTGTCCAGAAGATACTGGGTGACCAAAATTCTTCCAGGACAAAATCCAGACCTCACTGGAGAAGGAACAGGGGAAAAGCCATCCTAGAGATGATGCATTAGAGATGAGTCAGAGAGACTCTCACATTGGCTAATCAAGGAACATATTTCATGGGCAGAGTCAGGCCTCAAGGTTATTTTTATAAGGATTATCTAACCCATTCACCTATTAATGTATTTTAATCTACAGGTCCCAGGAGCAACACCCAGACATAATGTGCTTGTCCTTGTATATAACTCAAGAGTTCCTGGGCCTTGAACTCCGTGTAGAAACTGTAGAAGACTTTAGGATTGTTTCCTTTAAGGGAAGATTATGTTTTCTCCATATTTAGAGAAAAAAAAATGTGTGGATGGATATTCTAGTGGGCAAAAAAGGCAGTTGATTGCCAACATAACTCTGGGAATTCTGCCCAGATGAAAATGTAACTGTGATAGCAAACTGAGATTTAAACAGATGTTGTGTGAGGATTCAAGGTAAGTTTTTTCCCCTCTCCCTCTCCATCTTTCTTTCTGCGGGTCAAATATAATTATAATAATACGGTGGGAGTCCCCCAAACCACCCTAGGATTCTTTGATTTGCCAGATGGACTCACAGGACTCAGTGCTTCCTATTTTCATCATTATAGTTTATTACAGCAAGATTATACTGGGCAAAATCAGCAAAGGAAGTAGATGTGAGGGACAAGGCCTTCAAGAAACTAATCTCAAATTTTAAAGATTTCTCTCCCCGTGGAGCTGTCCACCATGTACTTAATTTTTCTAGGAAACATAGGCCAAGTGTTTTATACCAGAGAAATTCACCTGTTGCTACACCTATGAGTCGAGAATGTTCATTTGGAGTTGGCCGTGTATGCATTCGGTGCCTATAGAACTTACACAGTCCCTCCAAATCTCCAAAGAAAAGTATGTGTTTACTGTAAATTACTTAGTTTACACTAGGGCAACTGATACAGTGCTGTTAAACATCCTCAAGTTGTGACACTCATTGGTTAGGACAGTCAAAGACCTTAATCCCCAAGAATGGCCGATGACCAATCCAGACACAAAAAATGGGTCTAATATTGGAGATCTGCACAGTTGGAGCAACTCAGGACCACTGAGCTAACATTTTCCAGTACAGATACCTACTACATTCTATTGATGTCTTTCTGAATTCATCAATAATCCCAGCCCACCTAACTTTTTACTTCTCTGTGTATGTGTGTGTGTGAGAGAGAGAGAGAGAGTGAGAGAGAGCGCCTTACTTGTACACCAAAGCTACTATTAACAAACACTCATCTCTTTTACCGTTTCCTGATTCTAATTCTTCCCAGGCACTAAAGTAAATGTTGATTATGTTACCTTATTTCCTTCATTTAAAACTGACAAAAATAATATATTCTTTGAGTAATATTTTAGTCATTGATAATCATCCCACGATTGTAATTAAAGGCATACTTAAGTATTCTAGGAAGCATTTCAGAGGTATAATCTTTAAGACTCACCTCTTGCTTTTAGTTGTAAAAGTATAAGAAGATTAGGAGTTACCCTGTAGGGAAGGAATCTTCAAGAACATGAACTTTCAATTTTTTTATAGACTAAGGTTAGCTAATGATGACACAGGTAAAAGGGAATACAAATGATGTTTCTATGATTCTGAATACCAGTTTAGCAATATGTGTATTATGTCTCCCCCTCCCTTCTTTGCTCCTTTATTCTCCCCATTCTCTGCCAACCTTGTCCTTTTTCTTCCTTATATCCCTCAAGCATTTTGAATCTTTACTCAGAGAACTCTGACAGCTATAGCAATGACTTGCTTGTAACACTCTCAATAATAACACTGGGCTCTGAAGCAATTGTAAAATGCAGGTGCCAATGGAACATTCGTATCTTCTTGTTCCTGAGATTCTGCTCCAGGTGTTGGATCATTAGTACTATCAACTCATATAACAGCAGAAATAAATTGAGAGACAAAAAATTCTCAGGATTAGAATTTCCTTAGGAAGCTGTCTTGTCAGGATTCTCAGAGGTTGCAAGCTACATGAAACAATTTTCCAAAAGAAAGTTTATAAATAAATATATTGATTAAAATAAAATGAATTCTATTGTTATATTTGATAATGGAAAACTGTATCATGCATCAATATAGATACATAATATTCTATTTTAGTGATGCTTCTAATTTTTTTAACCTTTAACATTTTTTAATGCTTATGAAATTTTACATTTAAAACATGCTTCTGATTTTCATTAGTTTTCCTAATTCTCATTGGTTCACGTGTGTGTTCCTGAGAATAACCAAGTCTGATTCGGGGGGGGGAGGGGCAAAACATTTCTCAGAAAGTTATGAAAAAGTAAAAAAAATCAGCCTTACCTCATTTATTACTTGAATATTATTCATAAAATACTCTTTTTATCAAATATCTTTTATGTTAAAGCTCCTCTGTGGGACAATGTAAAGATTATTATTTATGGGGGGGGGGATCTCAGAAAGAGTCCCTGATTGCATTTAAAGTCTAAAACAACAGCAACAAAATCCACCTGTGCATATAAGTATAGAGATCCCAATGACAGAAACTAATAAGAAAGAGAGAAAGGAAACCAGCAGACCCCAGCAGCATATGAAGGTATTTAATGAATATGTCTGAATGAATGAGGAACCAGGTTCCTGCTGGTACAATGCATTGTAGGCGAGGACTTCCAAGGTAGTGATCAGCCCTAAGCATCTATGGCCAACCAGGAGACACTTTAATGAATTGCAGCATTCTCAATTTCTCATATTGTTAAACAATAATAGACATTGAATTTCTGGAAATTTTAGACAAAATTATATCAATATCTCTCTGAATTACGGCAAATAATTACTATTATCTTTCAGGTGTCTTGCTAAATTTTTATCCAATTTGTCTTTCTCGTTTTACTCATTTCCACCTCTAATTAAATGTCCTTCATTTAACCGTACTCTAAAAGATGTTTTAGCCATGCTTCAAAAATATAAAGTCTGTGTTTGAACTACCTGAGTTCAATGATAACCTTCAAAGAAAAATTTATGCAAAATGCATTCTTTGCTTTGTGAAGAGTGCATTATGAGTCAAAAATAAATGAAATACATGAAGTGCAAAATATGGCTTTCAGCCCCCAAATAACCCAGTTCCTTGGGAGATTTAAAGGTCAAATTGTAATGGCATGCCAATATATTTTGATAAGTATACTGAGGTTACTATATTTAGAAAAACTAATTTGTGAGAAAAGCTAAAATTGTGACAAGAACAGAGTTTGGCCCAAAAGCCAATAAATTCATGTGACAGGCATTGTAATAAATAACAGAAATAAAGAACCCAGTGAATTTATTTCAATTTTATTATAAATTAGTCAAATTAACATATTATTGGCTAAGTACAGCATGCTCATGAAATTGCAGAAAATACAAGCTGTACTATAATTTTAGTGCTTAATCATTCTCAAAAATAAAAATGTAAGTACTTTCTGACCTTCCCTTACATATGTAAGTCAGATAACTGTGAATGTCTACAAATAAGAGAGTTTTTGCAAAATTTGACCATAACGTACATGATGAGGATCCACTCGACATCGATATCACACTTCACTGTGGAAACCTAATAGCAGCTCTGCCTCCTGTGACTAACTTACACACTTCACAAATAAGGAAACTGAGGCATAAAATAACCTCTTTGGTGTAAGTCACAAGGAAAATCTGTGGTCAACAAAAATTATGATTCCTAACTGTAGAAGCTAAGAAGGATTCCCGCCACTCCAACTTTTAACCCTTTGAATTTTCATTTTTTGTTTGATACCACCATGGATATGATCGTTGAAGGATTTTCTGTCATGGTGATTTTACCAATTAGATAGTTATAGCTATGAAAAACTAGATGGGGTTCCTAGAATAGCATTTCAAGAGCCTGAGGACATATACACAAGCCCACAAGTGTATACTTGTTCATTTTTTAAAGTTACAGGAAGTTAAGTATGTGAAGAGGAAGCTCACATATAAACCTTTCTTCCTGGTGTGGAGGGTGTTCACTGTGACCTTGATGGCAGCTATCCTTGTAACTGGAACATCTGATCAACCATAGACGTGGTTTTTGTGCATTTCAAATTTTCTAGAACAATATTGATTTAACATAATTATGGCCTTTAAAAAAGATAGTGCATTACAGATATACTTATATGTGATTAAAAATGTAAATGCTTTGATGAGATTTTCCAATTGAATAAATCCATAATATTAAGAATACCTTTCTCACACATTATGTCTAAATTTTAAGTTTATTCTCAATGGACAAAATTGAAGCCAGGGAAATAACGACATTTTCCAAACTCCCAAGTCCATTTGAGTTGCTTTGGGTAAAATCAAAACAATCTTGGAGAAAAAATATAGCCTTATGTAAAACAAGGTAAAGAGAATGTGAGTGGTAGAGAGAAAGAATTGCCTTCGTGATTTTTTTGCAGGATATTGTGTTACAATTTTATTTAGCAGCTACCGTCTCTTAAAATATCGTATGACATCAGAAATAAAGCTATGTAGTCTAGGACCAGAACAGTCACTGCAGTATAGTGGTCAAATGATTCTGCCTGGAATTTGAAAATTGGTCCAGGGATACTGTTTTCTTTAATTACTGGAAAAAATTCAGAAAAATATTAAGGTTTATAAAATGTATGTACGTACATGATTTTTCCCAAGAATATTTATACATAGATGAATATGGATTGATTTAATTAACATACCAGGCATTTCCATGTATTTGCATATTAGAATATAAAAATATATAAATCTTATTTCTAATTGTCATATTGTGTATAGTAATTATACTTTAAAATTTTTATTCTATGATTAGGAGCATTTAACAAAATAATAATAACGCTGCTGCTGCTGCTGAGTGCTACTTGAGCTGACTTAAGCAGATGAGGAGAGAAGGAAATGAGATTGTTGGCAAGAATTGCTCTCTGTTCCCTAACAATGACTTGCTCGGTTTAATTCCTAACAAGCTTATCATCTAAATCTTGAGCATGTTAGAAGTCTAAGTTTTTAAGAGGCAGGAACAGATGCGCTATGCTGACTGCAGACTGTGATTTGCCAAACAAAGATTGACTTGTTTATTTATCTATTAATAATTTAAGCATATAGAATCTTTCAGTTTTCACTTGGTCAATCACAACTACTTTCCTGTTGCTACGAGGTAGTGTTCACTCTGCTGAGATCACCTGCATGGGGCCGTGTGAAGAGCAATTGCAACGCCAGCCAGGGACACAATTACATCCATTCCTCAGCTCCAAAGAAGTTGTCAGTCTGCTTCATTCAGTCTCAGTAAAAAGAAGAAAACATTATCAAAATAGAAAGGCAGCCTGCTCAGAAGTCCTCTGATTGTCTGCTTTCTCCCCACTTCCTGTCTCTTTTTTGTCTTCCTGTCTTCAATCTTTCAGTGACCCTCTGAGGCCCACAGAGACCTCAAGAGGCAGCAATGGAAGCTGTACACAAAAGTGACAAGGTAGCCAGGGAGGAATCAGACCTCACAAGCGTAGAGGGCACACAACTCGAGAGAGAGTCTGCAGCTCCTAATGGTACTTGCTTCCTGGCCCCTGCTCTGTATACGCGGGTGGTTGGGGCATACCTCTGCTGTAGTGGCTCTTCTTTTCCTATTCAAAGATCATAAAGGAAGTATCCTTTATTCTAATTTCACTTGTGTAAGTGTGTTTAGGACGCAAAATTTTATTTCCTTGGATTTTGCCCTTAGTTAAACTTGTATAAGTATGTTTAGGATGCGAAATTGTATTTCCTTGGACTTTGCCCTCAGTTAAACCTCATTTTCTCCCTCTCTCTTCCCCTGCCCCCGACTTCTCCATCTCTCTCTATGTCTCTCTCTCTCTGTCTCTGTCTCTGTCTCTCTCTCTCATCTTTTCCTCTTTCAAGTTAGGGGAAAATCATCCTGAAACCAACTCATAGCCAGTCTAGATCAGCTAATCACCCATGACTTAAAAGAGTCCGTGAATATTGGCCTATGTAACATTGTATTGCTTTATACAAGTTACTGATTTGTACTAGTCTACTTGGCCAGATGAAAACCATGTATTTTGTTGATGTAACCTACACTGACAAAAATATGGAGATCAGTATTTAGAAAACATTGGGAGGTTTTATAATTGTGTGTACTTCAGAAAAAAAAGAGAATATGCAAAATGATAATTAAGAAAATATGTGAATCTTATGTTGCATTAAGCTTCATATTTTTTCTCACTTTGGAAAATGTTGATCCAGATTATTTTTATGTATTTTCTTAAATGAAGTCTGAGTTCTCATTTTGTCCTCCAACTTCATCACTTCTTGATGAATTATACTTTCTTTTTAGAACAATGAGCTTGGCCTTGGACCTTGCATGAGCAGCAGCGTGTGAAGTGTGACACACCAGGGCTCAATGAGCCAGGTTGTCTTCTCTTTATTTCTTTTTTTCTTTCAAAACATTAAGGGGCTACCAGTGTTTTTGACTACATGGATCCCTTTTGTAATGCTTGAGTTACTTTGATGAGTGTGCCCACCACCCAGATAGAGTTCATCATACTCATTAGGTAGATTTTTACCCAGCCCTTTCTCCTCCCAGCCTTGTGTTTGATCTCCACTAATTTTGACTTCCCTCTGAGCATATGTGTGCTCCTCAATTAGTTCCATTTTAATAGCAAATACACGTGTTTGTTTATTCATTCTTTAAATACTTCGCTTAGGATAATTGTTTCCAATTCCATTCAAATTATTGCAAAAGGCACTAATTCGTCCTTTTTATGGCTGAGTAGTACTCCCTGGTATACATAGACCACCTTTTGTTAATATACCTATGGATTTATTCAATTTCCTTTGAATTCATTTAAGATCAAATTTTCAAAAAGCAATAATTCACTTTTCTAGGTACTAAGTACTATGTTAAATCCTTGCTAATGAAGTGATGTGTAGGAATTAAATTAGGCATTTTAAGTAATAGAGAGAGGATTTAAATATACAGAAGGATATGTGTAGATTATATGCTAATACTATGCCATTTATATCAAGGACTTGAGTATCTGCAGATTTTGGTATCTGAGGGAAATTCTGTGACTAATATCACAGATATCACTAATATCACAGATTTCATGGAGGTCAACTATTGTCTCTTCTCTCCTGAAATACATGCGCGCGCGCACACACACACACACACATATGCACCATAGTTAACTTATCCTTGAACCTTTACTTCAAACCCTAATTATTCAAGTTTTATGTTAGTAAGATCACTCACTCATCCCAATTTAGACATTCTTTCATTACTTCTTATTTATAATGTCCTGTGATGTGTTTCTTATATTATTTGTCACATACCATAGCACTCAATAATTTTCCTTATTTTTTTAACTATGCTTTTCCTTCTTTGAGCAGATTCAGTGACTCATTGATCACGCTATTCCCAGTGCCTAACACATATCTGACAAATAGTAAAAGCACAATAGATACCATTTAAATGAATAAATTGATGTAAATTTATATTTTTTTCTTTTTATATGTTGCCTCGCAAGGTTTTTTCACATTTTTAATTCATTTAACAAGTATTGCTTAAATACTTACTATCTGAAAAACATAGAGCAAAGAAATGTGAAAATTTATTGAAAATAAAAATACTGAATTTTTAAATATTCTATCAGTTAAAATTATTTGGGTATCTTTATTTGTGTTAGTGTTTATAAATTAAAGGGGGGGTAGAAGAAATGCTCCAATTATAACATAGCAGGCATTGTGATGCTCTCAATGAACTGGACTTCTATTGTAATATTCTGTGATCCATAAAGTATTTCCCTTGTGTTTAGTTATTGTCTAGAGATATGCAAGTGTGTTATTGCCCTGAAATACAGTATAAGTGTTTATCCCTTAAATATAGAAGGTCTGTCCCAGTGGTTTAAGTCACACTTTTGAATGGACCAGTTCCCAATGAATCAAGTATGCTTGAATTCTATTCCTGTGCATTGTGGTGTTGGCAGCCTTTCAAGATTAGAACAGATAGTGTTCCCATTAAACCAGGGGATGATATTATCTTTCATCCACCATTGATAAAGTGTACTTTATCCTGGACTTTAGAACTGACCCCAGTGGGACACCTTTCAATATATGACCCTAGTTTGTCACATAATCATTGATCACCACCTATGGATATGACCTTTCCACCAGTTATATATTGACCTTACAAAATATTCCAAATTTCTTCGTGAAAAATGGTATGTGAGTCTGTGTTGGAGGCCTTACTAGAAATCCTAGATCTAGTGATGTTTTGCTTTGTCTTATTCATCACTGTCTCAGAGAAATTAGACCCCGTTCTTAGGTGATTAACTTTCATAAATTTTATTGACATGGTTGGACAGATGTGCTTTTTAAAAGTATTTGCTAATTGGGGTGGCACCGATAGCTCAGTGGTTCAAGCATATACTGAGGCTGGTGGGTTTGAACCCAGCCAGGCCAGCTAAAACAACAACAACTGCAATAACAACAAAAAAGTAGCCAGGCATTGTTGGGGGGTGGGGAGGTGCCTGTAGTCCCAGCTACTTGAGAGGCTGAGGCAAGAGAATCGCTTAAGCCCAAGAGTTAGAGGTTGCTGTGAGCTGTGACACCATGGCACTCTACCCAGGGCCACAGCTTGAGAATCTGTCTATAAAAAAAAAAAAAAAAAAAAAAAAAAATTGCTAGCTAACAATTTTATGATTATATCTAGCAGCAACCAAATATCAAAATTAGACAGACTAAAACTTACGTAAGATAATTTTTCTTATCATATTCCTTTAAATGCTCCACTTACTTTTTCTAACACAGTACATTCATCCTCATACTTCCTAGAAACCTTGCTTTCTCTTCCTGTGTTGGGTGGTTGTACCTACCACGGTATTCCCTTCCTACTTGGTCACAACTATCTCAGTCCTACTTTCATCAAAATCACCTGATTTGTATATGTCCCTTTATTTATATCTTATCTGTTCTATTTTATTTGAGAATAAACACATTTATACATTTATATTTCCTAACAAAGAGAGCAGTATAGTGTAGGTAATTAAGCAGTAAGTAAATGTTGAAGGAATTTATTCTCAGGCTTTTCCTTGGAAGCCATTTTCTCTCTTTTTTATTTTCTTATTTATTTATTTATTTTGTTGAGACAGAGTCTCATTTTGTGGCCCTTGGTAGAGTGCCATGGCATCACAGTTCACAGCAACCTCAAACTCTTGGGCTGAAGCGATTCTCTCCCAAGTAGCTGGGACTACAGCCGTCCACCACAATGCCTGGCTTTCTTTTGTAGAGAGGGGTCTCACTCTGGCTCAGGCTGGTCTCAAACCTCTGAGCTCAGGCTCAGGTGGTTTTGAACCACCTTCTTCGGCTTCCCAGAGTGCTAGGATTATAGGAGTGAGCCACCATGCCTGGCCTTTGGGAACCATTTTCATATTTTGCCTTCCCTAAAATAGATTATATAGAGCTGCTGACGTGCCCCCAGGAACGCATTGCAACAAACGCATCTGCACATTCGTTGCTCCCCGTAAGCAGCCAGAATCCAACTATCTCACTCTCTTCTTCAATTCATATGAACAGAATTTCCCTTCTTTCTTTTCGTGCAGTCACTTGATGAGCAACCCAGATATTCTTCCTCTTTCCTCAGTGATTCTAGCACCTGGTCTACATTTTCACTCTCTGCCTTGTCCCCAGCAAAGTTTACGGCTGTATGGTATAATTCCATCACTTCACGGTTTCTCCACCTCAACTCCAGTAATTTAATTCCTACCAGCCACAAGCACAACCATAAAACCCTCCAAGTTCATGAGCACTGATATTTTATAGTTTCTCATATATGACATGTTCTTACTCTGCATCTAACCATTCTAAGTATTACTACCATTAGAAAGTAATTTTGGAGATACTATTAAGATGAAGAGTGTTTGAAAGGGCTTGAGTGGTCATTTTACAATGGAACAGGCTGCAGTGGGTAGGCAATTTGACTAGATAAATCTTACTGACAGTTCTGATGCTAGTGAAGCCTTAAAAACTGCTGTCAGGTAGATTTTGCTGAGTCCTTTCCAAATTCCCACCAAACCCAACAAATGCAAACTTATTTCCTAACACTTAATTCAGTTCCACAGACAATATATTGAACATCTTTTATTTGCAACATACAATTCTAGGAACTTGATATAAATCAGTAAGCAAAACAGATAAAACAACTTGCTTAAACTCCTTTGCAGAATGTATCATATATTTTCTTGTATTGCTTGTATTGTTATACTTATAATGTCACGAGGGTTCCACATTGAACAATATTTAAGGACCAGACAATTTATTTCATTTACTAGCTTATATAACACTTTAGTCCAAGTTTCCTATTTGTGGATGGGTTAAAGGTGACAGTGTTTAGAATCTCTTGGAGGGTGCCTAGCACATAGTAGGAATTTTGAAAATTTTTCATTACTATTATTAGTATTGTTATTTTAGAAATCATTGCAGTGGTGCTATACTTAAAAGTATATCAATATACGGAATAATTGTACAATATTTGTACTGGAGGTCACCATGCTTACACCTTTTAAAAAAGATACAAATCATCTAGTTTGAGGACAGTGAAATCCAGCTTCCAACCTTTCCATAGCCCAGATTTTCCATATTTGGTATGCTAATGACTAATCAAATCACAATCAGTATGCATTTTAAACCATAATGCAAATACTGAACTTCATTTGGTGATGTAAATACATGATAATAATTATGGAAATTTCCATGGGTGAAGGGCAGCAAATATTAGTACAACTAATGTGATACTTACTTGTTAGTCCCTAACTGTCTCAATCTGCCACAAGCTGCTGTGGAAGGAAGATGCGAGCGCCGTCTTAGTTCTTCATTATAATTGCTAAGAACCTAGGAGAGCACAACCCTCTTTGTAAATGAGCTAACCTACTTTTGTACAGTCCTTCACGGTTTAGCCCGATACTTTTCTGGAGAACTTTATGATAACTATTTAACTATAGGGCTCAGTCTATCTTGCTTCTGTACTGTAGAACGTGAATATAAATATGTGGAAGTATCTTAAATGTGAATAATAAGACATTTGGGTTAACAAGAAAGAATCTGATGGGTAATGTTGCATAGGATTATTCTTTAGGGTTTTCAGCAATGTGGTAAGTGGAATTTTCCTTTTGAAAATTTCAGATGTATTTTGCACTGTTCAGTAATGATGATAGTAATAGTCTGTCTCTGAAGGAGTTAAAACTGGTTGCTACAGAAGGCGGTGTTTTATTCACCACAGTCTTCCACCTTGAATTAGAGGTGGACAAGATAATCTTATCAACAGTTCAAAGCAACTCCATCTCCAGATTTGAAATTATGAGATAGCACTATTCATTGCAGAGGGGTCTCTTGTGCACGATTACACGTTTTTCCCACAATTCTAGGTAGATCAGAGGTTTATCAAATGGGAAAACAGACAGACAATGTTAAATTACCTTGGCTATTATTTGCCTTCATAGACATGCTCTCATTTTATTTATTTTTGGTAAAAAATCTATATCTTCTCTTATAGGTTGGTACTAATATGTACTGTAATATACAGTGTAACACAGAGGTTAAGTATGAAAGAAATATATAATATAAAAAGAGAAAAACCCTCATAATCACTTCCCCCCTCTAAGAACTGTTTTCAGTATACTTTCTTTTTTCTATATATTTACTATCCTTATATATTTTTATTTATTTTACTATCAACAAAAATGCAACAATAATGGATTTTATTCTCTTCATACTATGAAAAAATTCTCCGCCCCTTAGTAATAATTCTTACTTTTCTTTTTTCCTGTATAACTATACATTTGTGTAGCTGTTCTTGGATTATTTTAAATTTTTTGCTACTAATAAACATAGTGCACTAAGCTTTCTTATTTATTGTTTTCATTTTTAGGTAAACTATTTTATTAAATTTATAAAACACGAATCTATAGCAAGGAGTCATATTAGATAGTTGAATAATTCTCATGTAAGCACTATGCTCTTTTTAGTTCATGCCATTTCTAACAGTATACAGTAAATAGTAACTAACTGTCAGGAGATAATTTTAAAAACTAAAATTATATTTTTCTAAATTTATTGGTTACAATAATCTTGAAAGCTACTTGAAATAGATTGGTCAATTTGTGTGTATGTAAGGATTCGTAAGCCAAGGAAAAACTTATTTGTTGTATATTTATAATGAAAAACATGCGAACTACACAGTAATGGGAGAAGAAAAACAGAAAGAAGGCTCATTTAGTCTCTGTTAAGCTCCAATAACTGTTTTAGACCCTTTTTCTGCCCTTTTAGAATCTATAGACAATCCTGAAAATCATGTTTATAGGAAAAGAATCTAATGAGTAAAATGGTAAAATAGATGAAATACACAGATAAGTTAAATCCACCTTTATCAGGTTTGTTAGGGATAAAGTTGAGATTTAAAACAATTCTACAACCCTAAGGCTCATACCATTCTCTTTCCACCACAGTGCATGTGATTGGAGGTAATGACATCAAGTTTTTTCTGAGTACACAGTTAGTTATTTACTGGTTTGCTTGTAAATGGCATATATAGACAAGAGATATGGATGTGATATATAGTTTCCTATAACACAGGGGTCTCATGAATTTAATAACAATTTTTTCCTGTAAAGAAGAATATCACTGATTGTTTTCCCATGGAATAGATTAGATAAAAGTGTTAATGTTGCAAATTTAGATAAAGACATATTCTTAGCATCCAAATATTCAGTTTCTGTAAAAAGCTAAAAGTGAAAATATCATCTTTTTACTAAGTCTGGGTTGCTACTAGCGTTCTGAAGATGTTAACAGGGACATGAATAAAACACTCTGCAGAGCAAAACAATCAAGGAGGATTTGCCAGGAATTAGAGCAACGTGATGAAGCACAACATAGACAAAAGTGGCCCGAGTTTGTTTACTACAAATAGCTCAGAGCGGTTAATGAGGGCTCCTGTCATGTTCTGATAAATTTTGAATCATTAATTCAGTTCCTACATATTCAAAATAAGCTCCTCTTTATTGTAAATGTGTCTACCCTTACAATCACAGCTGCTGCTTTTTCCCCAGCACTTTGAAATGGCCAGTAAATATTGATAATTTATACTTACATAAATCTTTCACAAAACCTAGCATGTATTCATTTCATTTTAAGAACAATAATGGCTTGATCATATGGTGCATAAACTCTTCCATGAGAGTAAGTGGCGTGTCCATATGAAATGCACTAAACTCTCACTGAAGCCAGAAACTTACTAAGTTTTCCATGCAAATATGCATTTGTTGCCAAGATGTGGATAGCTTATTCCTGAGGAGATATTTACCACAACATCAGGCTTTTTATTGTATCCCCTGCACGTTTATTAGAAGAAAACGCTGTATTTAAAGGAAACTTATGAAGCCATCATAAGGTAGAAGCAGTTAACCACAGGGTACTTTAAAAGAAAAACATTGAATGTCATTGAACTAAAGAAGAATCCCATGGCTCTGGGTAAACTGTGTAACCTCAGTAATCCTTCTCTTCCTCAGTTCTGGAAAGTGCTACTGTGTGTTGAATGCAATGGAGTTAAGGTCCAATGGAAAAGTTTGCCTGGATAATTCTTTCTTACTTTTGCCTCCTTTAGGAATATAAAACATTAGCTCAGAATGTACATACTTTAGAAATGAGTTTGTCTTGGTCACCCGTGAGAATGTTGGATCTATTGCCAAGGCTGAAACCAAGAGGAGTCACTCCGATTTCAATAGGAACTCTTCTCAGACACAAAATCCTCTAGATTCTGGAAGATCTGGATGTTATTGGGATATAAGGACCATCCAACACAGACCAACACTTTGGAATGGGACAGTATCTCTCTAATTTGTTGTGGACACCAGTTGAGGAAGGAGGAACACAGGATACTGTGTGTGTGGAAATGATCTCAGTTGCCTTCACTTTATTCTTTACATTTTTTCACTTGAAAAATATACCAACCATGATGATTGTAATGTATGTTAAGATGGGAAACAGTAGGAAAAGTAAAGATTTTGTGGCAGAAGACTTGGATTCTGCTCTTAACCAGGTCTACAACCTAGAGTAAATCCTTAACCCCTGAAGCTGTAATTGAGTCTCACTTGTGACTGAACAGGGAACATATACAAAGCTTCTTGCACGCATTTGAATAGTTCAGGTAGATAATTAACTTTAAAAGGTTAAAAAGGATTCCACTGTAGTAGAGGAAGCCACTATGTGCTTAGACAGTGCATAACTGAGGTATGTGTTGAAAAATATCTTTCATGACAAGTTTGTCCTTGGCACCAAAAAAAAAAAAAATTCCTTAGTCCTTGCAATGCTTTTAGGAGGTCATTCTGTTAAGGTCTAGAGATTGTAAAACAAGCTGCTTAAAATTATGATGTAAATTATGCATCACAAAAATTGAATATTCAAGTGTTATTAAATTAATTGATTGCAAGAGAGTGTTTCTTTGAACTGATGTAATAATTCTCTGTTAGGTTTGCTCCTTGCAAAGAACTTCAGCCAGAGGACTCTGAATACCAAAGCGGATAAAAATAGTTACTAAAGACAGCATTCAAATTAGAGGACAGTGATCAGATTTCTCTCTGAGGCCTTTGGTCTGGCACTAGGCCCTTTCTGAGAACAGGCAGTTAGTTATAAGCCCTCACATGTGTCTGTTTTCAAGTGCACAGGCCCCACAGAAACCTGACAGTCTCTTTGGTTCTTTAGCATGAAGGTTTGGGTCTTTTCCTGAGACTGCTCTGCTTTCAGCCTATAACTTAGACCACCCACCCATCTGAAAAGCTCAGAACAAGCTCTCCAATCTTTACCACCTGCTGAATTGATATCCAGAGACAAATGATATGGGATGTGCCCTGTGCCAGAAATCCGTATTCCTTTCTCGACGGTCTACATGTTATGGATGGTAGGTGGCAGCAAACCAAATTTGTGCACTTGAAATTGGTGTGGCATCTTACAGACAGTATCCTATGGTGTCCCGGTCAGTGTAACCAGGAAACAGCTTCCACATCACCCTTCCACAATTTTACCCCATATTGTTGATGATATTAAGGTCTGGAGATTGTCGTCTCCAGACCTTAATATCATCAACAATATGGGAATAAAGTGGAATCCGCAAAAATGTGAGGATGTCTGTTGTAAAATTCAGTGGTTGATTGCTAGATACTAAAAGTAGCATGTGGCAATCAAGCAAAAGGATTAAGTTCATGCAAAAATATTGTGTCCAGTGTAAATAGCATCTACTGTCCCCAACAGGAAAGGCCAAGCTTTACCATTTGTATAGCACAGAGCTGGTAACATTCATTGAATAAAAACTCTAATAACAAGAATGCCTTTAAACATAAAAAAAGAATACTCTGCAAAGACCACATTGAAATAGGTACGACATTTTGAGATAAGGACTGTTGTAACCCAGCCCTCTTTCCCCTGCCCACTCCTGTTCCCCAGCCCTCACTGTTACCCCCACTACCACCCTCACTGTTCCCCCCCCCACCCTCTCCAGCCCATTTCCCTCCTCCTCCTTTCTCCCCCCAGAGTCCACTCCAGGAACAAGGCAAGTCCCTCCTCCCCCCAGGGTGGCCGAGAACACGTTCCCAGGCCCCCTTCTTCCTCCTAGAGTTGCCAAGAACAAGCTTCAGGTACAAGGAACAAAGTTCCAAGTTTCACAAAACCCCCAAGTTCTCAGTAGATGAACAATGGTGGAAAACTCACTGAGACTTGATTAATTACTGTTGTATAACCATAACCATTGTGATATGAAATGTGTCCATTTTCAACTGAACCTGTATTA
>CAUYQV010184284.1:0-25454 GCA_963574575.1 Galagoides demidoff
GTCACCCCCACACAAAGGCATAGCAATTGAATAACCTTGTGCTGAATGACAGTTCAGTCGAGGAAGAGATAAAAAAAAATCGTTAACTTGATAATAACAATGAGGACACAGCTACAAAAATCTGTGGGACCCTGCAAAAGCAGTCCTAAGCGGGAAATTTACTGCATTAGATGTCTAAATCCAAAACAAACAAACAAACAAACAAACAAACAAACAAAAAGAAAGAGAGCACATCCATATCCTAATAAATCATCTCAAAGGAATGGAAAAGGAAGAGCAATCCGATCCCAAACCTAGCAGAGGAACAGAAATAACCAAAATTAAATCAGAAATAAAAGAAATTGAAAATAAAAGAATCTTTCAGAAAATTAATGAAACATAAAAGTGTTTCATTGAAAGGTAAATAAAATCTATAAACCATTGGCCAGATTAACCAGATATAGAAAAGTAAAATCTTTAGTAACCCAAATCAGAAATGAAAAGAGGAAAGTAACAACTGATACCACAGAGATACAAGAGGTTATTTCAGACTACTACCAAAAACTTTATGCGTGGAAATTTGACAATGTAGAAGAAATGGTTCAGTAACTGAAATCACACCATCTTTCTAAACTTAACCAGGAAGAAATAGATCTCTTGAACAGACCAATATCATGCACTGAGATTACAGAAACAATAAAAAAGCTTCCAAATATAGAAGAACCCAAGACTAGATGGCTTCACATCAGAATTCTATCAAACCTTGGAAGATGAGCTTGTCCCTATACTGCAGAACCTTTTCCAAAACACTGAGAAGGAAGGAACCTTCCCCAATGCATTCTATGAAGCAAACATCACCTTGATTCCCAGGATGGGATCTAACTAAAAAGGAGAACTACAGATGAATTTCAGTAATGAATATTGATGCAAAAATACTCAATAACGTCTTAGCTAATAGATTACAGCTACGCATTAAAAATATTATACATCACGATCAATTAGGCTTCATCTAAGGAATGCAAGTTTGGTTTAATATATGCAAATCCATAAACGTAATATACCATATCAATAGAAGCAAAAACAAAGATCATATGATCCTTTTGATAGATGAAGACAAAGCATTTGACAAAATTCAGCATCCTTTTCTAACAAGAAAGTTAAAGATAATAGGCATAGGTGGCATATTTCTTAAGCTGATTGAAGCCATCTATGATAACCCACAGCTAACATCATACTGAATGGTATGAAACTGAAAGCTTTTGCACTTAAAACTGGAACCAGACAAGGATGTACACTTTTACTCTGCTGTTGGAACCAAATATACAGTTCCCAAAATGTAGAAACAGCCTAAATACTCACCAACCCAGGAATGGATTAACAAGTTGTGGTATATGTATACCATGGAATACTGTTCAATCATTAAAAATATGGAGACTTTACATCCTTGGTATTAACCTGGATGGAAGTGGAACACATTCTTCTTAGTAAAGCAGCACAAGAATGGAGAAGCAAGAATCCAATGTACTGAGTTCTAATATGAAGGCAGTAGATGATTTAATACAAGGATTACACTATTGACCAGACTGGAGCACAGTGGTGCAATCATAGCTGATTCTAACCTTGCTCTCCTGTGCTAAAGTGACTCTCTTGCCTCAGCTTAAGACCTAGAAGTAGAGGTGTGCACCACTACAGCTGCTTAGCTTTTAAATTTCTTTGAAGCAATGGCGTCAGACTACACTGCTCAGGGTGGCCTCAAACTTCTGACATCAAACAATCTTCCCATCTTGGCCTCCCAAAATATTGACTGTTTAATAATGTTAGAAAAATAATGACAACCTAGAGTTAGACTATTTAAACTTTCTTGAGTTTTTTCTATTAGTTCGAACTGTAAATAAATGTAATTATAATCTTTCAAACAAACCTTGGAAAACTAATAGCATACTAGAACCCTGGCTACCTTTTAGTTGTCTGAACTTTCGGAAATGGCTTGATCCTCCAAATTCATTTATGCATTAATTTTATGTTGTACCACTAAATTCTTTAGATATTCTATTTGGTATGAGTTACATTGCTGTCATCTCTTTGCCAGGAAAATAAATATAATTGCATACTCCAAATTGGATAGACGGGAATTTTGCATAAAAGTAACTTGAATTAGTTTATTTGAGACTGAAATAGAATGCTATGGCCTGCTGTGTTCATAAAATCTCTGAGATTATACATTTCGCCTACTCCCTGGGCACATCAGTAATAATTGGGATGGGACAAGATGAGTGATTTTAGACATATTGTAACTGATTTGACAAATAATTGAATTGTGACAGCTCTATTAAAGTTCATATTTTAAATAAAATTATTGACAAAAATAAGAAAAGTTAAAAAACTTTAAAAATACATATGAGCATGCATATCAAGGATTAGACAGTTGAAGCTCAGGGGTCTGGAAGTTTGTGAACCCAGATGACACCTGGTTTTGGGAGATCTGTCATCAGCAAATATCTCAAGCTGTGCTGAAAGTGTCACTGTAAATATCACAAACATCCTTAGCAGAGGTGACAGAAGTAAGCTATGAACTTTCCTCAAACTCAACATACTCATTGAAGTTTTCTCTAACAGACTCTCATCTTCTAACATTGAAGTTCTCAGTAGGAAACAAAACATTCCCCACTATTAATCATCATTGGATAATTTGAACAATACTTAATACCTAAAGGTATAGAATATTTTATTAATAAAATCTTTAATATTGAGTGGTGCCTGTGGCTCAGTGAGTAGGGCGCTGGCCCCATATACTGAGGATGGCAGGTTCGAACCTGGCCCCAGCCAAACTGCAACAACAAAAAAATAGCCGGGTACTGTGGCAGGTGCCTGTAGTCCCAGCTACTTGGGAGGCTGAGACAAGAGAATTGATGTTGGTAGCGAGGGTGACAAACTGAAACTCTGTCTCTAAAAAAGAAAAAAAAAACCTTCAATATCATGTAATGTTCTGTTAAATATTAGTAACGTTGACTAAAACTTACTATTTTGAAATATATTGATTGACTAAAACTTACCATTTTGAAAATAAATCTTTATTTTAACTCAATTAAACAGCAATTTCATATTGTTTTACTTATTGAGGGCAAGAGCTGACTAACTTAAAGGAGAGCCTGATAGACTTTAATGGCCAAAAGAAAAGTACCATATATTGCCCTCTAAATTCATCAGGTACTCTGGACCTATTAAAAAAACCTGAGTATACAAATTATCAATCATAAATAAAATTAAAAGTTGTAAAATTATTTCTTCTTGAACTCCTCAAAGAGCAAAAATATATTTACTAGAGTAATCTCATATTTTCTCTGTTTCACACAATGCCTGTTACCTTTCTTAATTCCTTTTAAGCCTTGAATCATATTTTTTGTTGACTTGTCTTAATGTTTATCTTGTTGTAGGAATTCTAATATTAACTAATATAATATTTAAACCCCATTGTATTAATCCAAAATTTAAAAGGAATATTGGCCCATAGGAAACATGGATTTTATTTTCAATGCTCAAACACAGTGTTTTGGACTGACGATAATTTTATCTGAAAAAGAAAAAAAACAATCCCATCACCTTTTACACGACAAATTTTAAGTATCTAAGTAAAACATTTAAATATATCAATAAATCAAATTAAGACAAGTTTGATTTTTTAATAGAGTATGTAACTCCTCTTTAATTAACTTATGAGGACAAGGTATCTCTAACCTAAGAATCCTTAAAATTTACATATAGCTAGACATCTAACTCTAAGCCTGGCAAAATTGTTATTGTGTGGCTAATATTCCTAATTCCTTTCACTTACAGCAGAGACTGTCATTAGTAATGAAAAATACTCTCACTCAGTTAATAGAGGTATTACTTATATTTCCCAGCTGATATATATATATGTGTGTGTATATATTTACACTTATGTATTTATGTGTTATATAAATATATGTAGCCATTCAGAACGTACATCTTTCAATGAAAATCTTGCTTCTATGCTCAACACTGAACCCTCACTGGGATGATTCATATTGACAGAAAAAGCTCCTCATTTTATAATAAGTATATAAATATTTAAATTATATTTTATCATCATTCATGTAAAACATTTCAATAGCACATCACACATTTAGCCACTGTGCTTTTGCTATTTTTGTATTTATTTCTCATTATTCTTTAGGCACAGAAGAATTTTCAGGTTCAGAAAACACGTTTTCCTTTGGTCTCATTCTCCCGAACAATTAGTTACAGCAGAAAAGTAAGACTTGGCCACGATGGCGTGGAGGGAAGGATGTGAGAGCCTTCCAGGGCTTCTCTAACAAAACTCGGCACATGGTCTCAGACTCTCCCCTGAAGTGCCCACCTCTTGATGGACTGAGCATAGTTCAGGAAAACCTTGGAAATGAAACAGAAGCGCAGTCTTCACAAGCACAAACGACTGGGGCAGACTATGTGGCACCAACTTTCTCACCACCAATAACTGGAATTCAGCAAAAGGAAACAGGCTGTATGGTGTTAAACTCCCGATATTTTGATACTATCAGTTATAGAAAATTGTGTTGCCCTAACTAAAACAGATTAGAAGTTATCTTTATTGGTATCTATATTTCTTTGTGACTTTATTATAGTTTCAATGGACATTATAACTGACCAGTTGTTCTAATAATCAGGGTCTCAATGCTATGACCTTATCTAAGAGCGGAGACAGTAGGGGCAAAGTTGACTCTGAATATAATCATTACTCACGCAGTGAGTGCAGCCATGATTTTTATTTTTTTCTCACGCTTCGAATTTAAAGGTTACAAGCGAGGAGCTTCAGGGAAACCAAGCAGCATTTGCCGATCACCTTTCATGGGAAGTTGCCAAGCGCCCTTTTCTTTACCTGATTTTTACACTGATCATTTCATTTCATTCTCATAGAAATACTCATAAATATGGAAAAATGAGGTTTCAAAACAATGAGTGGTGAATGGATGTGTTAAAATAGAAATTACACCAGAGTCACAATTGAACTGTCATTGTGCCAGATTCTGAGATACAAAAGCTGAAATACCTGATACCCTTTACCACCTTTGTTTACTTTTTAATTTGTGCAGATTCATGGGCTACATGGGAAATTCTGTGACATGAGAGACACAAGGGAAGTTTTGAGATGCACAAAAATTAAGAAATGTAAAATTTTGATTACAGTTCGTCAAAATAATCCCCGTGACATTCTGTGCACTTTTACATTCCCAAAAGCCATTTTTGAGAATTCTCTTTCCGCTCATTTTCCTCTGGTCCTGTCAGCTCAGCCTCAGAAGCGTCAACGGCTCCTTAAGGGCTGGAGAACCTTCTGCAGGAACAGGAAGTCGTCACACAGGGCCAGGACTGTGGGGACGAGTCCCGAGGGCGACTCTGCACTCTGGGAACCGACGGTGATGTCGCCTGCCTGGGCAGACACCTTGTCGGGGTCCGGGATGTCCTGCAGTCCCGTCCTCAGCTGCTGGTCTTGAGCTCCCTGAAATCTCTCAGTGGGTCACTGTGTGGGACAGCGACAGCCCTTTGCTCCCCCCAGACACAGCTGCGTCCTGCGCACTTTGGAGAGGACGCTTGTCACCGTTTTCCTTCTGACACCTGGGCGCGCCTTCCCTGTTGCTGGAGGGTTTTCATGGGGCAGATCCGCCCTTCCACTGACACTGTCTCTGGATCCAGCTGGCACGTCCAGGTTCCTCACCGGTAAGTCTCAGAATCGGTCTGAGTCCCCTGGCCGAACTGAGCGACCTCCTTCACATCACTCAACACAGCTGTGCTTCGGCTCATCCGTCAAAGTACGAGGCACCGTCGGGATGAAACTTTCCCACACTACCAGGTAATCCTGCAGGATCTGGGATACTGTCAGCTGTCCAGTCTGCAGGGGCACCTCAGTGTCCTTAAGTGTCAGTTGTTACCCCAGACCACTCTTCCCACAGCGAGGGCGTTTTCCTGGGTCACCGCAGTCCCCGACGCCACTCCTCCTCTCCTCGCCCTTCCGTGAAGTTCCATGAAGTTCGGGCTCGTCTCAATTCCTGAAAGCACCAAACATCATCACGCAGGGAGGAAGGAGGCCCTGGAGCGTGTTACTAATGTTCACGGCTTTGAGACTCGTTTAAGCCACTTTTAAAATCATAGTAAACCATCCAGCAACGGTGTGCTGTTCCCAGCCCCACAGCTGACGGGACTGGGACCGCGGAGTGGAAATGAACGAGCCCCCCAGCTGCGCAGCCCCCCAGCAGTGCAGCCCCCCAGCAGCGCAGCCCCCCAGCCGCGCAGCCCCCCAGCCGCGCAGCCGAGCAGAGCAGGCCGACACCTGCACGGACCGAGGAGGGACGCGCTGTTGGTTGTATCTTGGAAAGTGAAATAACCACCATAACACAGTCCCTCTCAAAACTTCCATGGTGACCTTTGTATACCACACAGCAGGGTGATCAAGCAGGTCGGGAATTCAGGGTGTCTGTCCCCAAATGCAGTGCATTTGTTAAGTCCAGGAGCCCGCTCTTGAATCATTCACTTTTAGAATTTCCCTTTTTCTTACTGTGTTTGTACCCTTTGATCCCCGTTCTCTTCCTCACCTCCCTTACTCCCGTTCACCCTTCCCCGTCTCTCTTTCTTATTTTGTAGATTTTAAAAATTTTTTAATGCTTTTTTTGCCTTTAAAATGTTTCTTTCCTCTTCCTTATTTTCCTATTCTAACATACAAAAAAGAGTCACATAAAGTGTATTTTTCTTATACTATTTGTAAAATACCTTTACTTTAAATATCTTGCTGCATCCTGCAAAGCTGGACTGTTCTTAATTGCTGGCTGCAATCAGGCAGCTGATAAACTGATACACATCATTTAGCGTGGTAAGCATTTGGGCTTTTTTTTTTTTTGGAATTGCATAAAATGTGGGATATGTAAAGCTCATTTTCTGAAATGATTCATTTCATGGGAATTTCAACTTGCTTCCTTCACATTTAATTTTGCTTTTAGCACAAAGACGTGAGAACATACATTGGATATATTCTGCAGGTGAAGGGGATACATTTTCAGCGATCATTTTAAAAGCTTTAATTAATATGCACACAAATAATAAACATATATTCTCTTCACATAATAATATCCCTGGGGAAATTGACTTAATATTGGTATTCAGTTTCAATACCTAATTCCAGCTTACCATTTAATTTTTAGGCAGCCATCTGCATCTAGAATTATTGTCTGCCTATAAGAGAAAGGATCCTAATAAACATTTATTTGACAGTAATTCTGAAGTTCAGATAGGAGCCCTGAGGACCCTGGTTACAGAGTCTGTCCTTATCTTTTCACTCCACCCTCTCCCATTGCCAGTCTGAAATATCAGGTCATTCAATAAATAAGGTGAATGTGCAATTATGACACCGATCCGTAATGACTGTGACCACATATTGGAATCCATTTGAACTGATGTCGGCTCGGGGTTGACATTATTCCACCCAGATCACAGGCCTCACTGCTGAATTTCCAAGTAGGTCATCCTTCACCCACATCTGTTTCAGATTCACTGTCATAATTAGAAACGAAGAGAGAAGCGCAGGCTCAGCAAACTGAACAAACTAATTAAAAAGCAAACACAGGGATGATTTCCCCATTCATGGGAAATTGCCAGATCGCTTCAAAAAGTTCAACTGCTTCAATGAGAACATAGCGTGTAAAACAATAGGTTCTTCAAAATCCGCAAACGTTCTTTGGTTTTAATTTTTTTTATCTTATGAAGAAAGCTTTAAAGCAATTTCATCCTCATGAAGAATTTTCCCTATTCATCGAAACATAACTAGATGTTGTTATAGTTTAGAGATGACAACAATTTAAAAATTGAGCAATAGTCACAAACAGGTATACACCCTGAGAAAATTCTATGCTTTAAAATGAACTAGTTAATGAATGCAGGATAAATCTGTGTGCCAAAAAAAGGGAACTGAATAAGAAACTTTCATTCAATCAAATAACTCAAGAAATATTTCTGGAACATTTAGTTTCATAGTAAGCCTTTTCTATACCTCCCCACCCCACCGCCACACACATCTTTCACTTAAGCTAAGTTTTCTTCTATTAGCTAAATACCTGTCCTGGTCTCTCTTTTTTTAAGAATCTCAAATAATGTATGTTATATCTTCAATTGTGTTCTGTATCTGTCATTTATTTTCAAATCATGTTTCTACTGTTAAAATTAAGACCCTTTTCCCTTCCCATAGTCTATTTATGGTGCATGTCATGTGCATTTTATTTTTATTTCTTTCCTAAATTAGCCTTCCTTTCTAAAATGGCTTTATGAAAAGATAGTTCCTGATTTTTGTCAGTTTTCATTGTTTTCAACGCCAATTATGTCACTATCTCATTTCTGAGAAGTCCTATGTGGTATAGGTTTCATTTTTGGGAACTAGGTGGTTTTATTAATTTACTTTATTTCATTAAAAATATTACATGATCGTTTTTATAGGATTTGTTGCCCCTATTTTCTATTTTTTTCATTTGATACTAAAAAACATTTGATTCAGGGTGGCACCTATGGCTCAACAGAGTAGGGTGCCGGCCCCATATACCAGAGGTGGCAGGTTCAATCCCAGCCCCGGCCAAAAACTGCAAAAAAAAAACAAACAAAAAATCATTTGATTCAGTTTTATAATTTCCTTGTTTCATCGTCTGTCATTACTATAAACAATTGAAACATAACTTTTTTTGTTGCCACTTCAAGATTTACTAGTCTTACTTTTATGCAAGAATATTTGGCCCAGTCCTATGGCTCATACCTGTATAAGTAATATAATGAAAGCTTCATATCTCCAAAAAAATAATAAAAAAGTAGCCTTGTATGGTGGCATGGACACCTATAGTCCCAGCTCCTCAGGAGGCTGAGGCGGGAGGATCGCCTGAGCCCAGGAGTATGAGCTTGCAGTGAGCTATGATGAGACCATTGCACTCTAGCCCAACAACAGAGGGAGGCTGTGTCTTAAAAAGAAAAAAAGAATTTACTTTGTGGCTATTTGTATAATTAATTGTCTCTGTCTCTTCCTAAAGTTCTGTAGGTATTGCCTTTCAAGCTTTGGAATTCAGAGGCCACGTTTTCCTGTCAATGTGGTTTTTGGCTACCTATTTCTACTTTCTAACTCCTCTTTATTTCACCCCAAATTTTTCACCTCGTTAACCTTGCATGTGGGGTGGTTTTTGCTCTTCAAAAGACAGCATTTGATAGATATGTCAAGATTCCTAAGAGCTGTGACCGTCACAGCCCTATTTGGTCACTTGCTGACTCGGACTTATTTTCTTTATCCCCAACTCAAAGACTGTGATTTCTCCCAGTACCCCAAATCATTTTCAAACCCATTTCTCTATCTTCTCATTTATGGGGAGTCCCTTCCTTATAGGCATGAATGTTTGATGGAGTATTCATCATTCCATAACACTTAACACCTAGACAAGTGTCGAGTAAAACATTTTCCCTCGGCCCATGTACAAAGCTGCTGATTCTGCCCACATTTTGCTTTTCTCAGGGCCTGGACAAAGTTGCCACTAGATATACATGATATGTTGTGCCAGGTTATTATATAATACATCATTTTTCATGTTGAACTTCTATTTCCTCTGCAAAATGGAAAGTAATGGTCTGAAAGTGGTAGGAATTGTTAGAAATTTCAGAAAAAAAGAAAATATTTGATTTAATCATGGTAGAGAGTTGAAAAAGGATAGAGAGGTGGTTAGATTGCCGGGCATTTCTGCGGCCCGTTAGTGTTATGTTGCCTGAGTTTATGGTGGGAAACAGCGTGCCTTCTCGGGAGACTTCATCTAACAATGCGGTTTGCTCAGTGATACCACAGACAACACACAAAGTCACATTCATCCCGTACTGCAGGATTTCCATCAAGATTTGGTAAAATTTAGGGCAGCAAAGGAGCTTAGTAAGTTAGCAATCTAAACTGGGTAATAATAAAATAAAAAAAATAAGGGAAAAGTTAAATTTAATATTCATGGAGAGGAAAAAAAAGAGAGATGAGCTGTGTATGTTGACAAAGTTGAAGAGAGGTCACAGAGGAAGGAGCCAGCTGAGAGGAGCTGGGGTTAGTCCAGAGTCGAGGGCTTGAATGGCGTTAGACCTGGATTCTTTGTACTGGTGGCAGAGTTCAAGGTGTGACCACAGAAGCGGCTGGGGCAGAGAAGAGGATCAGTGGTAACGAGCAGGCTCAGGATCTGATTGGACAGATGGGACGGATGGATGAATGGAAACCGCAGAGTTGTGAGGTAACACGGCCGGGTTTGGAGGTTCAAACAACAGACCACATCGCAGGGCAACACTTGATGAATTGTTGGCACTGGGGGCTCAATGAAGGGCAGCCACAAGGATGAGAGGAGAGAGCACGGCAGGTTTCTTTAAAAAATTGAAATGAGCAATAATGTCCTAATACTATCTGCAGAGAAATGGAACGGATTCAAACAGACACAAAAAATGCAAAAATCAATACTCTCCAAACATGATTGAATAGCCACCGTTAAGTGTGCCCTCAATAGAGAGTTGTTCAAAGAAAGCACGGAGGCAGAGAATTTTTATTTTATATTATCATTGGCAAATGTATTTGTTACAGGGCACTATGCTTAGAACACAATGGAAGAATTTTAGATTCAAGTAGCAAGAGAGTTCGGAACACTTAAGGGTGACAGAAGGTAGATGGTCAGGCCACATACACTTTAGTATAAACCAGTGAAGACAAAAATAAATAATAGGGATAATTTAATCTCTTCAAGGGGAGTGGACCCTGAGCTAACTACCCAGAGGTCCTGCCTTTGTCAAAACCAATGAGTAATAATGTATCTTGAACTAGACACAAAGCTTGACTGCTGTTAACACTGATGTAAACTTAGACAAGCTGCTCGGGTGATTTGATTTTCAGTTTCTTCATCTAAAAATGTAACAATAATAACTAAGTAAATGACACAAAGTCTATGTTAACCAGTTTGATGTAAATATTCCAAATTGTATATGAAAACACTACACTGTACCCCATGGTTGCATTAATGTATACAGCTATCATTTAATAATAATAAAAAAAAGAAATGACAAAAAAAGATTTAAAAAAGTAACAATAATATCCACCACATAGAATCACATTAAATCTTAATAAGTATTTATAATATCATTACATAGAATATGCTTATTAATATGTGTGCATAACTATATCATTAGTCCTTTACTTCATACATATTTTTAAAACTTTACTCCAGTTATATGGAAATAGTGGATGCTCTATATGAAAACTGTTTATTTTCCAGATTGTGCTCATTAGGGAGTATAAGTCTTATTGATTATGTATTAAAAGGGGGAATTCTATCTTGTAGCTTGAAAAACAGATAGAGATGGACTTCCTGGATCATTAATGTAAGATAGTTATCAAAGTAGATGCCCAGACACTTGATAATATAACTGCTAATTCATTCAATATATACGTATTGTGAAAGCATTCGGGAAAATAACTTTTTAGGTCTTGATCCAATGAAACAATACAAGAAAATTTTCCTGATTCTACTAATAAATATTAAACAGTGTAATCATGGGACTACATATACAAAATAATAAATCTGTTTTCTAGCTCAAATTTATTAACCCCTTTGGCAGCCAAGTTAGGGATTTTCCAAGCAGAAATGCTAATATAAAATGTATTAGCTTTCGTACCAAAACCACTCAGGGCCCTCCTGCAACACCAGCATCAATTTTTAACAATGCATTGACAGAACTGTATACTTTTTTGAAATGAGCAGCTAATGGTCCACAAATATTTTTCCAACTTTGGCATAAGTAGAGAAGTTTCAATATAGTAATTCATGGATAATACTGAGGCAGGTAGTACTCCAAATTACCTTGCATAACACTATTTGTTCTGTTAAAATAATTACATGGCTTAGGAACAAGGGGACTGTGAGTGGGAGGAATCAGTGGGAAAGCTGCCAGGGTGAGAAATTGACCTTGATTGTAGAATAACTCATTTCTCAGGCTGGAAGGCCAGAGCAAACCACACAGAAACTTCAGAAGGTACTCTGCATTCTACAGCATGAAAACCTTCCTTTATTCAGAGAAACACTTCACCCTTCAGAAAAAATATGGGTTTTCTTGTTTGCTTTTTTGTTTGTTTTCTGAGACAGTCTCACTCTGTTGTCCTGGGCTAGAGTGTCCTAGCATCATAGCTCAGAGCAACCTCAAATTCCTGGACTCAAGCCATCCTCCAGCCTCACCCTCCCGAGTAGCTGGGATTGCAGGTGCCTGCCACAATACCCTGCCAGCTGTTTTTATTTTTAGTAGAGCTAGGGTCTCGCCCTTGCTCGGGCTTATCTAGAACTCCTGAACTCAAACAATGCACCTGCCTTGGCCCCCCTCCTGTTCAAGGATTGCAGGCATGAACCACCACACCCAGCTGAAAAATATAGTTTTTTTGTGGCAGAGTCATATAAACCTCAATACTCACCAGATTTTCAAAATATAATAAATTATAATTTATTAAAATAAGTGTTGATTTCTAATTTCTTTTCCATTTTCAATATGCAGAGTGGCCAGAAAATTCATGTGCAATTTAAAAATAGACATCTATTTTCTCTCAAAAATATCCCTCTATTGATCTGATTTTCTTTTTTTTTGAGACAGACTCTCACTATGTCACTCTTGGTAGAGTGCTGTGGCATCACAGCTCACAGCAAACTCAAATTCTCGGGCTTAAGCAATTCTCTTGCCTCAACCTCCCAAGTAACTGGGACTACAGACAACCACCACAATGCCTGGATATTTTTTGGTTGCAGTAGTCATTGTTGTTTAGCAGGCCCAGGCTGGGTTCAAATGTGCTAGCCTTGGTGTATGTGGCCAGTGCCCTAACCCCTGAGCTCCCTGGGCTGAGCCTATCGTTCTAAGTTTGAAAGCAGGGTTTTGTATTTGCTGTCATTAACTTACAGAAAAGGAAACATCCCATGTCTGCTATTAGCCCTTAATGGTTTTTCTTTGAAATCACACACTTTTGAAATCTAAGCTGTTATTTATGTAGATTTTGCTAGTAAATGGTGCACCTGTTTAAATAAAAATTCTTATTGACATTCGTATTCAAATTTGAGACACACTAACTTGCTAATGTTAGATCACATCTAAAGCTGTGGTCCTCAACCTTCCTAACCCTGCTAATACAGTTCCTGTGGGTTGTGACCCACAGGTTGAGAACTGCTGATCTAAAGTGCACCAAAAGCACATAACACAAGAATTCTAATAATAAATTAGGAAATCCAGGATCTTAATTTTTATTTTATCAATAACTATATCATTCTGAAGAGTTTTATTATTTCATTAGTTTGGGACCTTGATTTTTAAATTGACAAATGGAGAGGTTGGAATAGATAATCTTTAAGATTGTTCCAAATATGTTTGCTTTCATTAGGAATTTGGTTTGTTATGTAGCATCATCTAATCACTTCTTATTATTTCATCTATTTATAAAAGATTTGGGGCTACCAAATAAAAATTGTTTTAAGAAGTATATAAATATAAGTATCTGCTGTTACCTCCTCCCTGGGGGGAAAACTCAATATACAGGTATTAAATTTGTCTACAATTTTGATTGTTTTTATCTGGGTAAATAATTAAGTATTGAAAATTTTATTCCCAAGTAAGCTTGAAAGAGCTTGCATGCAATTTATCTAATAAAATTATGTTTTAAGTCTAGTCTCTAATCTTGAAATATTAGAGATTCAACATATACTTTCTACTAAAATACATAGTAGGTAGAATAACAAAGATGTAGTCTACTAGGTGCTAACACATACAGAGTTTTTTTTTTAGAGTACTTGCTTTACTATAAAATGAGGAATATTTTACCAATTTTTCCCTTTTATCATTAGACTATGAGTGAACTAACAGAATGGCTTTGAAATTTAAAGCTGGAGGTTTCAATATATTTTAGCTTCATTAATTTTCTAGCTATGCTTCATTGTGAATTACAATGACTTATTTTACCAAAAGCTCATGTAAACACATTATTAAATATTATTTTTTAAGTAAACACAACATGACTTTGGATATTGCTTTATTTTTCTCAACATCAGAATGACCAGAGAACTGGTATGATTAGAAGTAATACAGATTTCCCAGGTCAGTAGAACTCTTGGTAAAGTTACTCACTAATCACTCAGCCTGTATAATGCACTTGTCTTAAGCAACACGTAGTCGTCTTCATAAAAACAATGAAAATAGTATACAATGAAAATAACTTTAAATATATGAATATCTATAAAGTGTATTGTAAAAAGTATCTCTGGCTCCCACTTCTTGTATTCAACCCTAATTAGGAAATAAATAATTAGACAACAGCAATGAAAAAAAAAGTATCTAAACAAGAAAATCATTAAAGCTTTAAAGTTATTATTTAATAGATGATTGCAAACAAAGGTGCAATGTACAGGCTCTGAAAGATGGTGTAGGAAAATTGTTACTTCCTCAAGTTCAGTATCCAGTTCTGGTCTTTTATGATTTTTCATATGTGAAGAATTTAGACACAGCAGGCAAGAAGTAAAGTCATAAAAATATCAGGAAGGAAGAATTTTGAGAAGTTAACTTTTCATTAAATTGACTTTTAATTCATATTTAAAATTTCAATAGATTTGTGCGGCACAAATATTTTTTGCTACATGAATGAATTGTACACGTAGAATGCTGAAGTTGGGACTTGAAGTGTACCAGTCTTTAAATTTTATAAGGAAAAAACATATTCAGTGTAAAATGTACCATATGTTGTCATCTTTGTTTATAATTAAATGAATTGACCACAGGTAAAAAACTGTAAATCTAAATAGCAATAATTTCAGAATTGAAACATTCTATAAATATTGCTACCTAATCTAATCTCAATATCAGGATTTAGCCTGTAAATATAATTAGACTTTTTTAAAAATACAGTTAAAGATGCCAGTTTTTATCAAGACCTAAATTTGTCCTTTTAATGAAAATATTATTTAGAAGACATAAAATGTAAGTTAAGAAAATAGAATTCACATTGTAGGATAAATAGATATATCTTAGTAAGTGACTCATATAAGAATTTATACATATCTTTATGTCTCTCCGCTCAAATAGACAGAGTCCTGATTTTAATGTTGAATGTATATATAAAGCCATATATACACATTTAAAAAGTTATATTAAGAAATTTATGACCTGACGTTTGCTAATTTCTATAGATTTGCCCACATGTGAGATCAAAAATGGTATAAAGATTTAGCTGCTTGAATTAAGGATTAAGAGCTCAGAGATTTGATACAAATTCAATATAGTTTCTATTGTAACCATGGTTTCAAATTTCGGATAAATCAGTTATTGTAACTTACCAAGTTAGAAAACTGAGTTCAATTTCTCAAAATATCTCAAAATATCACCATGATACTCTATAACAAAAAGCTCTGAAGGGTGCAGTGGTATTCCAAAAGGCTGACCTAAATAAGTGGTCTGTCATTTTTAATTATAGCTAAGTGTTGTCTTTGAATGACCAACATTGGGACACATTTGGGACAGAGAGATACACTTCAGTGAGGAGACTGGATTTCTTCATAATGGATTTCCCCAGCTCCCTTAGGTTTTAATGCCAGTTCTAACCTTATCCACTTTTCTATCCATATTTAAGAATTTATTGATTACATGCTCATGTGTACTTCTAATTCATGTTCTTCTGTAGAGAATTCTCTTCTTGTTTTTTTATATTACGGAGTTTTATTCTCTAAAATATGGGCATATTCTACCTAAAATACCTAGGGATTTTCTTTAGTGATTTCACCATGACAGCCACTATGTAAATCATGACAAAACATTACATACTGGAAGAATTTGAGTTTTAACATTGCTGGAATGGGAACATGGCAATATTCTGTCTCACTAATATTCCAATAAAGGTTTTCTACAAAAATATTTCTGCATTGTCAATAAGATGGGTTTACTGAAGTTCTTTGATTTATATGGGAGAAAGATATTTTTCTGGGCTTTAAGATTTAATTTTCACATTTAGACATTTCTCTGAACTCGTAAATAGAGTCACATGTCTGTATACCATCCAGTTTAGGAATTCTGAATCTGGGGACAGTTCTTATAAGAATTACTTTGAAATTCTTCGATATTTAAGTTAAGTGGATGTTCATTGTGCTGTTGATAAGGGTGAGAAACGATAAACAATTAGAAGGTGCACGAGCAGTAACGACAATGTACCTTACAAGTGGACATTGATGAAATAATACAGAATCATTCAATGTTAAAAAAGATAGAAAACATGACCTGCATTATTAAATCATTTTATTCTTGGAGAAATAATGACAATTTTTTGATACAACTCATATATGCACAGAAATAGCCGAAAGCCTATGAAATGCACATTTCAGGATGTTGTTGCAGATGGAAGGTGGTGACAGCCTCTTCGATATTCCTCCCATGGGGAGGTGGCATCTGTCTCCCTCCCCTTGACTCTGAACAGGCTCTGAGACTACATTGATTGTGGAATCTGGGATAATCGATCATAGACCTGTTTTCCATTCCAGACTTTAAGGGGTTTACTCCCATGCTTTGGAAAGCTTTCTCTGTGGGACATCAACTACCTCATATGTAGTTCAACTATGCTAATCACCATGTGGGGTGAGACCAAAGCTCACATGGGGAAAGTTCACCTAGCAGTGGGGAGAGAAGGGGAGGGATAGGAAAAGATGGGGAGGGGTGGGGAGGGAAGGGGAGGGACAGGAAGAGAAGGGGAGGGATGAGGAGAGAAGAAGAGGGTTGGGGAGAGAAGGGGAGGGACAGGGAGAGAAGAGGAGGGACGGGGAAAGAAGGGGAGGGATAGAAAAGGAAGTGGAGGGACAGGGAAATAAGGGGAGGGACAGGGAGAGAAGGGGAGGGCTGGGGAGAGAAAAGGAGGGATAGAGAGAGAGAAATGGAGGGAGGGAGGGAAACAGTGGTGGCAGGGCAGTTGTCCAACCAGCCCTCAATACTTTCAGACATCCCAACAGCAGCAAGAATGTGAGTGAAGGATGTAGGTGACTCAGACCTCTGTCTAGACCCCTCCATCCTCCACAGTACCATGGCAGCTGCATGAGACACCCAGGCAGAACCAGCCTGCTGGACCCGGCAAGCCAGAACACTTTCAGAAATAATGATAAACTATTGCATTAAGTCTTTATATTTTGGTGTGGTTCTTTGCTTGTTATGCAAAGATGGATAAATGAAACAATGATGGTAGCCTTGTGGATCGTATCTCTCTTTTTAAAAGGTTAATATTGTTATTTTTAAATTTCAGATTAAATAAAAATTTATGCAATTAGGTTACATTTTTGCACTTGTTAATTAAAGTTCATGTTGCAGTTGAGCCCTTCACCTAGGCAGTGTGCCACATACCCCTGAGTACTGATAGGTGAGAGCTCACCATTCTCCTCCCGAATCCTCCAGTCTCCTTCTTCAATGTAAATGCATGTTTCTCTCCTGTGGGCATGCAGGTGGTCATCCACCACTTTTATGTTGAGCACACTGGATGCTTGCTTTTTCATTTATTTTGTCTCATTTTTAAATCAGTTCTTTCTAATCCTCCGTATAAAGTATATTCTTTGTTAATAGTATGAGTATCAGCGTTTAAATATCTCTTAGTTATCATAGCAGTTAGGCTTAACAGTTGATAGTTAGAATGTAATATTGCCTCATTTTGGTGTGTAGTGTGTGTGCTGCTGGGGCTGACGCTGTTCTGGCGTTTAGATGTAACTGTCACACTTACTCCATGTCAGGTTTACATATCGACAACTGGTCTCGTCCTGTCAGATACAACACAGTGTCAAAATATTTCCTCTCTAGACAGAAGTTATCCTAAGGGAATGGTTAAGGATAATTATACCATATCTTTAATTCTTAGAAATCTTGTCTAATCTCGCTCCTTCATATTAGTGAGTAGATGAGAGCTACTGATTATAAAGGCAATAACGCAGCTGTTTTATCCTAGGGAACTCTTCTGTTCCAAGTACTTTCCTAAGCACGTTAAATGTATTTAATTATTGTCGTTATCTTCTAATACCAGTGCCTTTATCCTTTTCATTGTATAGATGAGGAAATGGGAGCCTAGGGACTAACACAACCTGAGCAGGGTCACACCGCTGCTGGGAAACAGTAACAAACCAGTGAGGATTCAGACTAGAAGTTTGATACTATTTTAAAACTAGTTACTGTGATTGCTCACCTGATTTGTTTCACTGTTTCATTGTTTTTATTCATTTTTTTCATTGATACTATTTTAAAACTAGGTACTGTGATTTCTCACCTGATTTGTTTCATGCTTTCTTGCATAGACAGCAAGAAATAACTGATTTGGTATTCCTGCTAGAAAATGATCACTGGGACAGCTCTTCCCAACCACCGTGCTCTGCTCCCTCTGGAATATTCTTAGATCATGCTCTACTATAGAAATCTAAGGGATTATTACTAGTTTTTGGTGCCAAGTTTGAATGAGTCAGTTGTTTTCACTCAGCAGAATACACATATTTTTTTTTTTTTACAAAAGGAAAGTAAAACAAGAAATGTAAATCTTATGAAGAATTTAAGTAACACTTCTCTCCCAAATTCTTCACTATTAAATTCCTTTATGCTTATAACTATGAGTATAGAAAACTGCAGGGCATATGAACCATCTTTATTTTCACAGACAACCATCTCTTTAGAGGGAGACTTCAGGAACAGTGTATGGGAATGACTAGATTTATTTTTTTGGAAGTTTTTTGCAGTTTTGGCCCTGGCCGGGTTTGAACCCACCACCTCCGGTATATGAGGTCAGTGCCCTACTCCTTTGAACCATAGGTGCTGCCCAATGACTGAACTTTTTCCAGGATGAAGTCAAGACACTTACATCCATCAAATTGCATGATAATTAAATTTTCCTGGTGCTTTTCACATTCTATAATAAACGTATTGTGTACAAATTTTGCTGGTCATTTTCTCTCTTCAAAGACCTGTGACATTTTTCACTTCATTTTTTAATATACATTGTGGTTCTGAAATCAAGATCTAGGAGGCATTGATCAGAGTCGTAATAGACGTGAACAGCACCCAAAACATGAAATACGACTTTCACACAACACTCTTTACAAACTTCCCTACTTGGTCTCATTGGAAGTGAGGATTGCCATAAAGGATTCCAGAGGAAGGGTCGTCTAAGCATGCACAAGGTCTGGGGAAATACAGTATGACACTGATGTAAAAATGCCTTCAAGGGCTGACTGCCAGGTAATCAAAGTCTTTTTTCCTACCAATTCTTTACTAGAAAATTGATTTTATATTGTTTACTTAAAACTACTGCTTCCACTTGCTAAATTTACATGAAAATGGAATTATGTTATTTTTCCAAAGTATTTATTAATTTTGGAAATTTTAGACCTGAATGTACAGTGATTACAAAAGAATAATGAAAGCAAACGTGTACACCCTGCCTGTGGGGTATGGAGGGGAGTGGGGGGTTGTTGGAGGTGAGCTCAGAGCTACAGGAGAATCCTGAAGGAAGAAACACAGACCGTCCCAAAGAATAACCCTCCCTGTGGACGGGACTCTCAGCTGGGAGGGGAGGGGAAGCTTCGATTTATGTTTCATTAAGATGACTAGCATGCATTCCGGGTTTTGTGAACAGCAGGACCTGAGGCCCAGCAGAGAGTAAATCATTGTCTTTTGAAGATACAAAGGGAAGTCTGCTGAGGCTGAAGCAGAGAGTAAGGATGCTGTGAGCGTCCTGAGGGGTGTGCAGAAACCGTCAGCCGAGCACGAGCAGCTTTCATGACTTTGCCAAAACAATACAGATTTTTAAACTAATCACTTGCTAAAGCTCCTGTTTTATACATGAAAGCTTGGCCAAGCATAGTTAGCGAAGCCAGCCAACAGGTCATTAATCGCATGGTAGAGTCCTGCGTGGAGGCGTCCCTCTATGTGGGGAAAAGCAGTCACATTGAATAATTTTGTTCAGAACTCGAAGCAACTGAGCACTCTGATAGCTCTAAATACATTAACTTACTTTCTAAGCAAACAAAATTACTTGGTATTGTTATCTTTAAAGGATGCAAACTAAAGGTGTACATTTTGAGTGGATTTAAAAATAATAATTTAGGCTTGGCACCTGTAGTACAGTGGTTATGGCACCAGCCACATATACCAAGGCTGGAAGTTTCAAGCCCAGCCTGGGCCAGCTAAATGACAATGACAACTGCAATAATAACAACAAAAAATAGACAGGCATTGTGGTGGGGCCTGTAGTCCCAGCTACTTGGGAGACTAAGACAAGAGAATCATGTCAGCCCAAAGTTTGAGCTTGCTGTGAGAGGTGATGCCACAGCACACTACAGAGGTTGACATAGTAAGACTCTGTCTCAAAATAATAATAATAATTTAAAATAGAATGTATTAAGTTCATAAAACATCAAAATTAAACTTGTTTATTGTTTTGATCTTTTGCTCAATGAGAAAAGAAATATAGAAAATAAATAGTGTGGCTCAGCGCCTGTGGCTCAAGCAACTGAGGCATTAGCCACATACACCTAAGGTGGCGAGTTCGAATCCAGCCCTAGCCTGCCAAACAATGATGGCTGCAACCAAAAAATAGCCAGGCATTGTGGTGGG
The DNA here is from genome assembly GCA_963574575.1 of Galagoides demidoff. Taxonomy (NCBI): domain Eukaryota; kingdom Metazoa; phylum Chordata; class Mammalia; order Primates; family Galagidae; genus Galagoides; species Galagoides demidoff. The sequence goes on from CAUYQV010184284.1 coordinate 20,659, forward strand.
CACCTGTGGTCCCAACTACTTGGGAGGCTGAGGCAGGAGACTCACTTGAGCCCAGGAGTTGGAGGTTGCTGTGAGCAGTGAAGCCACGGCACTCTACCCAGGAGGATAGCTTGAGGCTTTGTCTCAAAAAAAAAAAAAGAAAATAAATAGTGTTTTCTAATTTAAAATATTTTATCAACTAATATCGTGAGAGAAAATTACTTTTCAGAAATAGTACAGTATCGATTGATACCTATTGTACTCCATCGCAAGTTCATTGGGATTGTAAATGGTCAAACACTGAAGAATACAAAGCCGTTAGTTGGAAGCTCTTCATCTGATGTGTGCGTGTCACAGACTAACAGTAAAGGATACTCAGAGAAATCCATGAAGGAAAAAGAGCTATTGCTGACATGTTGCTACAACTGCAAGAAATAAAGTAATACTGTGCCTTCACGTCCACATGGATTGGGTCATTTGGGAAGGGGGGGATTTATAACATTACTTCATCCTTATGGGATCTGATTATGTTCTGCCCCAGGGTGGAAAAACCTTTAGTAATAATGTTTTGTTGTTCTGGTCTGTCTTATTATTTCCTAGGTTGCCTTGTGCTGGCTGACAGGCTGAGAATGCCAATGAAGTTCTGGGGTTGATGACTTTTCATCGCAGACAGGTTATTATGACAGCAGAAAACAAGCTCCTTCCGAGAAGCTATGTATAGTTAATTACATTTGTCAGGGCTTACGCTATGTCACGTCAACGGAACTTCAAAGGCCAAATTGTAGTTGAAAATGGTTGCCTAGAGCCCAGGCAGAGAAACTTTCTTTTAAATGCCCATAAGATAAGAAATGTTCTCCTCCAAAGTATGACACACAGGACTTTACATCAAAGCTTGGCACGAAAACGTTGCTCAAACACAGAGACACGGAGACCACTCTGAGAACTAGTGGGGAAGGTGTGAAGGGCTGAGGACAAATGAGTCAAGGGTCCATTTGTGAAGATGGGAGCTGGTCACGGAAGACCAGGGACTTCCCTAACAGTCTGGCGCGTGAATGGCAATGTGAGCCCGACGTCCCTTAGAAGGGAGCCGTGGGCGAGAGTTCTCAGACACAGTCTCCGTCAGTTATTAGAGGGTGGAGGTTCACTCTGGGAGGATTCTGGGGATTACTTCCCAGTATCCCTTAAAACGACTCGCAGAGGTCATGGAGTAATTAGTGATTATGATAGATGGCGATGTTCAATAATGAAATCAATCACAACTGCATTTGACTGATTATATAACGAGCGTCAAGAAATATAAACATGTTATTCTAATAACATATCTAAGAGGATATTATTTAACCTTTTTAAATACATGCAAATAGTGGAGTGCAATAAAGTTGAGTGGCATACCCAAAAGGAAATAATTATCGTGATAAAATTACAACATTTTAAAATAAATATCTCTAAACCAAATTTTCTCCCCTCCTGAACACCTCAAGCTGATTTTTCTTTCTTTCTTTTTTTGAGGGAATAGACAGTTGGATGTATGCTGTGAGTACCAAATACTTGTCTTGGCCCCTTTTGTGTGTGTGTGTGTCCATAATCACATCCCTAAGCGTGAGGTTACATTTTAACACCTAACAACTGCCTGTGAGCAGCAGGACAGGGTAGGAGAGATGTCCTGCTCCAGTCCCCACTTGTGTTCTCATATCACACACCCCAAGTTTAAAATGACTCTTTTCATCCCTTTTACCTAAGGTGATCATTAAAGGGAGATTAGCATTGTTCAAACTGAATATATTCTGGTTATTTCACACCTGGTTGCTTTAGGACCAAATTCTTAATCAAACTGGATAGAATGGAATCCCTTCTACACTGTGTAATGGGTTTCAGAGAATATAGCTTCTCTGTGACTAGTTTCTTAAAAACAGGAGTGTGAGGCTCAGCGCCTGTAGCACAGTGGTGATGGCGCCAGACACATACACCAAGGGTGGTGGGTTCAAATCCGGTCTGGGCCAGCTAAACAACAATGCCAACTACAACAAAAATGGCCAGGTGTTGTGGCAGGTGCCTGCAGTCCCAGCTACTTGGGAGGTTGATGCAAGACTACCACTTAAGTACAAGAGTTTGAGGTTGCTGTGAGCTGTGATGCCATAGCACTCTACCGAGGGCGACATAGTGAGACTCGGTCTCAAAAAAGTAAAATAAAATGGAATGAAATAAAATAAAAAAACAAGAGTACGAGATCTGGTTGTGTGAATTAATCTGTTTTTGCCATGAGAATTAGGGGTAAATAAAAACATCTCCCTAAACATACACAGGACTTACTGACAGAGGGGAAGAATAGGACAGAGGGGAGAGGAGAGGAGAAGAAAAAACAGAATTTAAGTGATCAGGGTGGTTCACTGCAGGCTCTCCCCGCTCTTTCTTTTTCTTTCTTTTTTTTTTTCTTTATTTTGTTTGACATATAAGATTCTTATTCAGCTACTCCAAACATGTTCCTATATTTCCAACCAACAAAACCAGACTGGATATGAGAGAAAATACTGAAAACAAGAAAGAGCCAACTGTGTAATTGTGAGAGTTGCATATTAAATAATAATATGAATACACTGAATTAAAGTTTTAAAAATTATGTAAATGTTTCAACTTGTATTCTAGAAGATTATTTAACAAAATTCTATACTTAAATATATATTTAGTATTTCCTGTTATGTCAATTGTTATCTCTGCAAATTAAATGGAGTACGAACTAAGATAATTGCAATGTAATTAAAAATTGGGGTGGAAGAACAAAGTGGCACTTAAAATAAGCATCATAAAAATTAGTATTTTTAACATTCACAATTTTAGGAGAACCCAAAAGAAAAATTTGCCCTAAGTGATAATTTGCTGAATTAAAGAGTAGCAAGATTTCTCTGTTATTTGAGGTATTTCTCTGTTCACATTTTATTATTTCATACTTCTTCACCCATGGAATGAAGGTGTGATAGGTTTTATCTTTTGGGAGAGGAATTTTTAATTTTAAATGAACTTAATTCTAATAAAGAATTTTTTCCCCAAATCTTCCCTTATAGTCCCCACGCAATTCTCATCTCTCTCCAGGTCAGTCTCTTTACTTGTATCATTTCCTGGAGGTTGGACTCCATTTTTAAAAATCTTTTTGGACAGTGTTGCCTTGTCCGGCCTCATTCTGCCTCTGTTCCTTTCCTGACTTCCTTAAACCTTTGTTTCCTTCCATCTTTCCCTAATGAATAAATTGTGCCTCCATTTTTCTATTGGAGATTAAACACTTTGGTGTCATCTTTGACCAACATCTATCTATCCATCTCTCTCTCTCTCAATCAGCTATCTTTCAGCTGTCTATTAATCTGCCATCACTCTCTCTCTTTTCTTTATTTCTCTTGCCCACATGAAAACCTTAGAAGCCTCCTTGTCAGTTACAATGGCTTCTTACACCTTCTTCCTCATCACTTTGGCCAAACCACCGTCTGTGCTTAGTGCAGACGCTGAGGGCAGCCGCCTCCTACCAATACTCAGGCTCCCACCTGAGGGTCCCCAGAGCCTGTTCCCGACACAGCAGTCCTCACAGCAGGTTCAAGCTTACATTCAGTCCACAGTGTGACCAAAGTCATCAATTCTGTCTTTACAATGATATAAAAAAGCAACACACTAAAAATTCAATAACTTATATTAGACCCATCAGAAAACTGAGTTGTTGTGTAAACACACCAACACAAAATCTTGGGCAACAAGTGAATTAGGGAGCCAAGCCAAAATTTGTTTTAACTGGCACCAAATCAGTGAAATAATGTTAGTGGTTTTGTGGAAGCTGAGTGTGGACAGAGATGAGGACCTCCTGGAGGTCACGGTCTGAGGGAGGACTCCACACAGGCACCGGCCTGTTTCTAGGAAAAACACAGATCTTGGCAACAAAGATCTGGAAAAAATACCCCCACCCCCTGCCCCACCCATGCTCTGGCAAGAAGTAAAGAACAGTAACTTCTGTAAAATATTCCCAGAGTGTTTACAAAACCTAGGCCTGCTCTGTAAAGAAAGAATGTGCCAGAGCCCAGCTCAACAGGGGAAGGGCATCTCTGCCACTCCTGCCCAGTAGCAAACTCGTCTCGTGTGATGGAGAAATAAAGCTGAGAAACACAGTGAATGTCACAACCCAGGCATGTGGACTTATAAAAACAGAGAAAGTAATCATACGATTATAAAGGTTTCCCCTCCCTCACTCTTCACCTGCACCTCAGCAGAGCTGCGGGATGAAAGTCACGGTGCACAGGTGAAAGGGGGGATGCAAGGAGACCACGTGAGCCCCAAGGAAAAGGGGCGCCAGAAATAGACGCTAGAGAAGTAGGAACCCTCCGGCACCGCCCACAACCAGGTTAACTTAAATCCTCAAGATATGTACTTCAGTTTCTATCACGCCACACAGCCTGGTCAACTTTCAGAAAACATTAGAAGGTATGAAAACAAAACAAAACAAACAAACAAAAAACCAAACAGTCAGGAAACCCGAAACAGTCATCAGAACCCGATTTAGACAATGGCACAAAGTTTGGAATTCTCAGAGAATTCCATCACTGTGATTCATGCGCTAAAGGCTGTAATTGAAAAAATAGACAACATGAAAAAACAGATAAGTTATCTAAAATGAAAGACTAAAACTCTAAATAGAATAAAAGCAAATATGAGAGAAAATCATAACATAAATAATTCCTTCAAGGGAAAAGACTTCATTGGCAGACTTGAGACAGTGGAGGGAAAAAAATCAGTGAACTTCTTCCCAGCCATGAGCATGGTATGTTTTTCCATTTGTTAACATT
>CAUYQV010184287.1:0-11634 GCA_963574575.1 Galagoides demidoff
CTCACAGCAAACCCAAATGCCCCATAAACGAACAACTTTAAACATTTTTTTTTTTTTTTTTTTTTTTTTTGAGACAGAGCCCCAAGCTGTCCCCCTGGGTAGAGTGCTATGGCATCACAGCTCATAGCAACCTCCAACTCCTGGGCTCAAGCGAGTCTCCTGCCTCCGCCTCCCAATTAGCTGGGACCACAGGCACCTGCCACAACACCCGGCCATTTTTTGGTTGCAGCCATCATTGTTGTTGTTTGGCGGGCCAGGGCTGGGGATTCTAACCTGCCACCTTAGGTGTACGTGGCTGGCGCCTTAGCCGATTGAGCCACAGGCGCCGAGCCAAGAACTCGGACCTTATGAATGAAAATCTTGTGTTATGAACGTGGCAGCATAATTGAGAAAAACTGGCCAGGAAATGAGAAGTAAAAAGGTATAATGTATAAAGTCATACGGACATGTTTTATGTTTATGGATTTTGCTAATGAAGATGTGAATTAAGGTGTTGTCTTCTTGCCGGAGTGAAATTAGAATTGGTAACGTAGTTTTTTTCTCTTACGGTTGACAAAATCTGGTATTTTTTAAAGAATATATTTGCTATTTTATTTGGATAAGATCAGATAATGTTTGAATTAAAGAAGCTTTCAAAATAATATGGTTTGACTTTCATTTTACAATGGGGAGAACCACCTGTACCCAGCCTCCTCCCCACATTGCTAATTTTTTATTATTGTCATTACTAGTAGCTTTTTAGAGCCTGTGGATTGCAAGGCCTTCTCAAAATAATTTCAAGTTCTGTGTTACTGATAAATATCTTTGCATATTCTATGAAAGATCAATTTTTATTTTGATGAGAACACAAGTGTTTTCTTTGACCTTTCTGCATGTGGGTGAAGCAGACCTTTGAGGAAGCTGATAAAAATGGTGATGGCTTGTTGAATATTGAAGAGATCCACCAACTGATGCATAAATTAAATGTTAATCTGCCCCGAAGAAAAGTCAGACAGATGTTTCAGGTAAGTTTTCATAATCGCATTGGCCTTTATATGAGACCCTACAATTAAGTTTGCAAACTCGTCCTAGAAAAAGTGCTACACACCTCATGGCTGAATATCACCATGGTCACCTTGAAATCCTCCTGTTGAGAATTTGTGCACTGACAGCAGCACATAGTCCATTCTTCAAAGAAATTTTGGAACTCTTTTTCTGGAATGGCCGTGAAAGCTGTTGTTATATTACACTTGATGTCCCATATGTCATCAAAATGTCTTCCTGTCAATATTTATTTTATTTTCAAGTAAAGAAAAAATTATTGGGGGTCAGATCGGGAAATAGGGAGTGTGTTCCAATATAGTTCTTTGTTTACTGACTAACAACTCCCTCAGAGCCAGTGCTGTGTGAGCTGGTGCATTGTTGTAATGCAAGAGCCATGAGTTATTGGCCAAGGGTTTCAGCTAAGATTTCCCTAACTGATGAAGGAGGGAAGAGGAGGGGATAGGAGGGGAGAGGGGAGGTTGAACGGAAGGAGGGTAAATGGTGGGACCACAGCTATGGTGCATATTGCAAGGGTACATGTCAAATCTATTAGGTGTAGAGTGTAAATGTCTTAACACAATAATTAGTAAGTGAGGTAAAGGCTATGTTAACCAGTTTGATGTAAGCATTCCAAATTGTATATAAAATCAGCACATTGTACCCCATAAATGCATTAATGTATACATGATGTATGTATTTATGACTTAATAAAGGTAGAAAAGGAAAGAAAAAAGATACATATTAAAAAAAAAAAAGAAAAAAGATTTCCCTAACTGTTTCTCTCTTGGTGTTTATTTGGTTGGCAATGCTTCTCACAATCAGCCAAGGAGTTTGACACACAATTCGATGAAGTTTTGTCATGTTTTCATCCATGAGTTCTGCTCATTACTGGCCACCCTCACCTTCTTCATCAGTGACACTTTTCTCCCCTCAGAATAAAGTTTAATCCATTTGTATGCTGCCTTTTTCCCCCTGGCATTATCCCCATAAAAGTAGACTAACATGTCCTTGATTTGACTTCCACTTTTCTCAAGTTTAACAAGAAATTTACAAAGGTTTGTCTGTTGTTCTAATTCAAGCTCCACCATCCTCACATCACACAAAACCACGCAACAACAATAAACACCACTCAGCAAGACACCAGCACACATCGACATGAACACAACTGTGAGACGTTGATATGCCAAGGTTACGAAGCCTCACTGAGCTGTTTGTACAGGGCAGCCAACGTAAATGCATGGTGGCATGTTCAGGAACGTAATTGTCAGACCTCGCAAAATATACAGAAGTTATTGATGTATTTAGGTATATTAAAAGACTACATTGTTTTTTTGGATGTTAATATTACATGCTTCCTACTGCTTTATTTTTCTTTAATGAAGAGAGGCTTTTGATACACAAATGTTCATACCAGCTTTATTCATAATAGACAAATACTGGAAACAACCCAGGTGGCTTCAAAGGATGAATGGTTAAAACACCGTGGTCCATGCCTAACTGTTGAATACTACTTACCAATATAAATGAACAGCCTATATTGATATGTGCAACAACCTGTGTGAATCTCCAGAGAATTATGCGGAGTAAAAAAAGCCAGTTCCTGTAGGTCACATACTTAATAATTGCACCTATAATACATTTTGAAATATCTAAGTTATAGAAATGGAGAACACATTAGTGATTTCCAGAGGTCATGATGGAGAGGACGGAAGGAGTTGGGATTTTTGGGGGGGATGAAAAGGAAAAGTTATTTTGGAAGCCCTCCTATGTCTATATTATGTCTCTAGTCAGAACTAAAATCTCCATAAAATGCTTGTACCTTGTAATCATTATTTGTGTGATACACATTGGCTTATTTATATATTCAGTTTGGTCTGAACAGAGGCAGTTTTTTCTCATCAGAGAAAAAAATTTATAAATTTAGCATGCATCTACAATTTGACTTCCCAAGATACATTATTGTTATTGTTGCTGTTTTCAGAGAGTAATTATAGGCAGCTTTTCTGACACTTAAATAATGGAGTAAACCCAGTGCAGTGAAAGGATAGGAATGTCGATGTCGGCCTGCCTCCAGGGCTATCGTAAGGATCAGAGTAGAGACTAAGTAAGGTGATGAAAATGGCACTTGTCTTGGACCTTAAGAGCTCTGTATTTTGTTTGAGTTCAATCCATGGGGCTTAGACGTGCTCATCGCTCCTCCCATTTAGGGAGCCCTCCAGAAATTCATTCAACTGCTGATTGGTGTTAGCTGAAATGCTCTTTCCCTCTTGATAAGTCATGGAGGGAAATCTTTGGGCCCAAACCTCTTCTGTGGCATCCAGCTGGGATTGTATTAATATTCAGTTTTCAGTCTTAGATACAGAAATGAGTTCTATTAAATTTTAAATCTGTGTAAAGACCATGTTAGACTGTTAGGAACTAGTAGTGTATTAGTTTATAAAAGTTGTTATTTGGAAGTAAGTCATATCCATATTTTGCAGGGATTTTCTTTTCTAAGTGATGAGGTAGGTGACACTTTGCACGTATGAAAATAAGCTTAGGGGGGTTGTTCAGTGCTCCGTGTGTCCCTTGTTTTTTAACCACTTGTCCTTAGACCATGGTAGGAACAGAAACAGCACGAGGTCTGAGGAGCAAGAGTGGGTAGAAGATGGAAGCTGCTTCCCTTCTGTGAGCCCTTAAGATGGTCCTGTTCCTGGTTGCACGTGGTTTGCATTGTGGGGAGCTGGGTCCCCTTGTGCTAGAGAATGGAAGGAAAGGAAGGAATGAGAAAGCTATATAGCCGGTGTCCTCAATCTACAGCCCGCGGGACACATGCAGCCGGCCTAGGACATTTATCTGGCCAGCTGCGTGTTTTTGCCACCACTGCCTGGCCTGCTTAGCAGTCAACTCGTCCCAGGGCCCGCAGTTCAGCCCTCCAATGGTCTGAGGGACAGTGGACTGGCCCCCTGTTTAAAAAGTTTGAGGACCCCTGCTATATAGGGGAGCCCAGAGATGGACAGGCAGAGTGGAAATGTGTTGTCACCAACAGAGCAGATTATCTTTAAACTACGTGGAAAGGTCTGCCCTGTTCTGGTAGTCCCCCTGTCATGGAAAAGTCTGTATAGGAGGGCAAAGTCTGTACCTGTAAAAGTAATGATTCGGGGGGCGGGGGGTACTTTTTGGAAGCAAGATAAGGAAGTGCATAACATAAGCTATTAAATTATTCTTACTTCTGTATTTTTCCCCATTCAGACACCTGTTTATCTCTAATGCACTTAGTTTGAGAGGGTGAACTGGGAAAGGTTTATGCCAACTGGCTTATGGGTTCAAAGTAAATCTTTACACAAGTTTTAAGGAAACATTAACAGCCTCTTTTTTTTTTGGCCTGAAATGTCAAAACTTATCAAGCTAGAAATGACTGGATAAGGAGTTGTATCTGCTGTATAAATATTCTGTCCATCACGGGCTTCGTGTCTGGCAGGGTTCGGTAAAAATGCTCATGGTCAGAGAGGTGGGACGAAGGACCTTGATACTATTTTAGCAACATTCTCTTTCTCTTGAGCATATTGCTGGTGAAGACATGGAAGCCTTCTTGGAGTTTTCTTTTTCTTCTCTTTACCTTCTTGTTGTCGTGAAAGAGTCCACTGATACTTTTAAAGGAATCTTTTGAGGTATTAAAAAAAATCCTTAGAGTTTTACTATTCTTAATTGTATTAGACATTTATATGGAAAAGTCTTGAAAAGTGTTTCATCTCTGTGTCCAAGATCAGATATTTCGAAACAAAGTTATGGCAGTAATTGGGGCATTAGACCCACTTTCTTAGGATGCCTAGTCTTTCTAAGGGAAATGCCTAAAGTGTTGAAATTCAAACCACTATCTTTAAAGTGACAGAGGCAGCAGTCATCAGCCTCACGCAGAGGCTGATGGTCAAAGTGTTTGCTCATAAGTAACCAAAGTTTAGCAAAGTTTTTTTTTTCCCAATTTTTTATGTGCACTTTGGCTTTCAAAGTTATGTGTAAAACTACTTAACAACCAACTGATTGTACTTCACAAAAATGTATGCATTTCAAATGTGGTTCATGCCTTGTCAGTTTTTGTTCAGTTACAGTTGTGTTCACTTAGAATGAAGATCATAAAAATGGGTCATTTACTCATTATGTATCTCAAATAGTTTTTTGATTTTGTAAGGGCGGTGCCCGTAGCTCAAGGAGTAGGGCGCCAGCCCCATATACCGCAGGTGGCGGGTTCAAACCCGGCCCCCAGCCGAAGACTGCCAAAAAAAAATTCAGTCAATCAGGTACATGGTAAAAGATTTTTGCTCAATAATGACTAGAATCAGACAATTTCAACTAGAAATTAGTACAGATGGATTATTCAGGCTTTTCTATGGAGGAAAAGCAGGGAGGTCATAGTGACGCTGACGGCTATGAGAGCATCAGGTCTACCCTCGGAGAAATAAGCTTCTCTTATAGGTAAAAAACACATCGGATTGGATTGCAGCACAGAAACTGATGAGAGGGTGGTATTTTCATCAGGTTTTAAGTTCTTTTGTTCTTGATCAGTCTTGTTCAAGATCCTTCTTTTTTGTTAGTTTCTTCAAAAACCAGCCTTTGGTTTTCTTGGGTGCCTTTGTATTATTTCTATTTTATTGCTTACTGGTTTTGTTTACACTTCCTTCTATTTCCTTTGGCTTAATTTCTTTCTAGCTCTTAAAGTTATTAACTTCTAAATCTGCTTTCTAATACATTTAAAACTTCAAGTTTCTTTCTAATTCCTGTTACTTTATCCTACAAGTTTTAATATGCAGTGATTTGTTTACTTACATGGATTTTATTTTCCATTTAGAGTGCATTATATTATTTCTACAGTTTTCTTTTTAGCTTTCGTTATTGATTTATAAATTTACTGAAGTCAGAGACATTGGTTTGTATCAGGCTGATTTTTTTTTTTTTGAGATGGAGCCTCAAGCTATTGCCCGGGGTAGAGTGCCATGGCATCACAGCTCACAGCAACCTCCAACTCCTGGGCTCAAGCGAGTCTCCTGCCTCAGCCTCCCAAGTAGCTGGGACCACAGGCGCCCGCCACAATGCCCGGCCATTTTTTGGTTGCAGCCATCCTTGTTGTTTGGCGGGGCTGGGCTGGATTCGAACCCGCAGCCTTAAGTGTATGTGGCTGGTGCCTTAGCCACTTGAGCCACAGGCACCGAGCCAATATTATAGGAAATTCTTCCTCTAGCAAGTGCTTAAAGTACCAGGCACTTTATACATGTTGTCTGTTTTTAACTAGGTGATGGTAGTACTCCTATTTAGCAGAGGTGGAAGAAAGTTTGAATCCCATAGACGCAAGACTAATCAACAGTAGACCTAGGATTTGAATCCCAGTAGTCTGACCCTGCACTCCTTGTTCCTAGCAACTAAGGTTATGAGTTCATGTTTCAATGCCTGTTTTAATTTCCTACACAAATAACTAATGACCCATTCACATTATACCCTGCAGTTGTTTGGGGGGTGACAACTTGTTAAAATTTAATATTCATAGCAACACTGCCACAGCTATTTGACAGTTTTAGCTATAAATCTACCTTAAAGATGTACAAGTACAAATTATGCAATTTGATTTTTAAGTGCTTTCCCAGCAATATAAATAATGAAGTGTGTTGGAACTGGCAGGTATAGTACATTAAATGGAGTGCAATTAAAACACGGTGATATTTTTAAATTAACAGGAAAAAATAAGGGGCAAGATGAAGAAACCCAAATCCGTCTTTGCAGCCTCCTCCGGCTGATAACTGGGTGGGTGATTGCAGAGGGTATTAGTAACATTTATACTCTGGATTTCAAGTGTGATGATAGTCACATTTAGCACAAAGAGCACTTTGATTTCGCTTCTGCATAACAGGCAGATGACATTTCCAACAACATAATCTTTTCAGTTATTTTTTGAAAGCAGATGACAAGGGGGTATTCTGAGCAGACATCTGAGTTGAAATAATGACTTGCCTTCTGGGTAATGTCTCAATGAGGCATCTGAAAGTCAGGCTTCTCTTTGCTACATGGAAGACTCTGCACCTTCCACGCTCACGGGCAGGCTTCACCCTCTCCAAAACCCAGCAACGCTCTGCTCTTTGGAAGCCAGGAAGGTGGTGTACCTCTTGAGGTTGTTTTTCAAGACCTTCCCAAAGGCTTGGTATGGACTGAGTGAGATGTGCCCTCAGCCAGTAGTTACTGTAAAAGGAAAGCCTCATTAATACAAATCTATGCATCAAATGTCTCTTCTGTCACCTCCACTCCTGCCCTCCCCTCTGTGGTTAGAAGGGTCCAGGCAGGACGCCACAGAAGGATTTTGTTGTGAACGCCCCTGCCCCCTTCTGCATTCGTCTGAATGTGTTTCCCTGCCATCGGCCACCTCATTCACCTGCCACCTCCTCCCAGTACGCAATACGTACTGTGCCCTTTATCCGTGTTCACAGACCCCAGCAAGCTCTGTGCTAGAAAATCAGGGGCACTGCCTGCAGCATGTTGTCTCTGAGTGTCCACATCAGGAGCTGGAGCCGCTTTAGACCAGACTGTCATTTCCTCCACTTGAACTTCCTGGGTGGGAAAGCTGCCATAACAAAGTCCCAGAGACTGAGTGGCTTAAGCAAAAGAAATGTTCTCATGCTTCCGGATGGCTGGAAGACCAAAGCCAAGGTGTGGGTGGGCAGAGTTGCCAGTGCCTCTGCAGACGTGAGGGAAGATTCTGTTCTAGGCCTCTTCTCCTGGCTTCTGAGCTGCTGGCAGCCTAATTCCAGCCTCCCTGCCTTGTATCTCACTGTCCAAATTTTCCCTTGCTGAAGGACATCAGTCACGCTGGATTGGGGGCCCTCTGCACTCCGCTGTGACCTCATCTTCACCACTTCCATCAGCAACAACCCTCTTTCCAAAGAAGAGCATGTTTGGAGGTACTGGAGGTTAGGACTTCAGCCCTAAATTCTGTGGGAGGGGATGCAGTTTGTCCCCTAACACCCTGTAACTAGCAGAGTGGCTGGCACATAGAAGATTGGTTCAGGCGTTCCGTGCTCACTGAGTGACTGTTTGAGTACTCGGCATCAGGCACTCACTGTTCTAGACCAGTGATTTTCAACCGATGTGCCACAAAAATATTAAAGGTCATTAATTAGATTATTTTTGAAAGAAGTTCAAAGCCCAGTAAGTCTATTCTTTTTTTACTCAACATAATTTAAAAGTGCTGCAAAAGTTTTAACGATATGTTCAAGTGTGCCATGAGATAAAAAAGGTTGAAAAACACTATTCTAGATGCTGGAGGTAGAGCAGTGAGCAAATAAACTCCTTGATCTTGGGAAGCGTCTGTGTTAGTGGGGACACCAAGCAAAAATAGCTACTGTTAAGTAGTGGTGTGAGATGGCAGATCGTCAGTGGTGTGCGGGAGGCTGTTTAAAGTAGGATGGTCAAGGAACTTGACTCAAAGCAGGTGACTTTGGGGCAAAGCCATGGCTTTGACTGGACAAAGAATGCACCTTAGTGAGAGAGTAAGCCTTAGAGAAACTTGAGGAAAGAATGTTCTAGACAGGAGATGGATAGATGCCCAGTTGAATATCAGATAAATAGGACTTGTTTGTAGATTCAGTTCCAGAAGATACTTTGGAGAAAAGGTTAATTATTAAAATACCCTAGGGACAATTTGGGGGCAGGTGAATTCTGATGACTAAGAGAGGGGAAAGTGCCTTAGAGCCGCTCAAGTTAAATGCATAGCAGAATTCTCTCAATCTCTGTCACACCTGATATGAGCAAGGGCCTGTAAGACCATTTCTAGGGAGGGGTTTGAAGAGGTCCACCAATCAAAGTCTCTGGGCGTTCTGTCTCTGTTTTCAATCTTAGATCCGTGCTTTCAGGGAAACTCCAAGTTCTCTCCGGCCCTCTTCCTCCCTAATGCAGAAATGAGGGTCCTCTTCTAATGTCCCAGTGGGCCTTGTATTCACCTCCCTCTTGGGCCCCTCTTGGGATGTGGACGTCAGTTGCTCCATTTAAGACTGCCCACTCCATTGCTGGGCCGGCAGCTCCCAGCCAGGCCCCTTGGCCCCTGGAAACACAATGGCTTTATTCTTTCTTACCTAAGGTGCCCCGTATCCTTGGCTAACTGTTCCATTCCCTAAACCAGTAGTCTTCAATGCAGGCTACAGGCCAGAACTGTCTGGAGAGTTTTGTAGATGGCCAATTCTGGGTCCCCATCCTGACCTGCTGAACCAGGATTTTGCGTGTCGGGGCTTCACATAATATTTTTTATCCAAAGCTCTAGGGATAATTCTGCTGTGCACTCAGAGGGTTGAGAGTCACCGTCCTAATCCGTTGACACTATTTTTGAGTTAGAAGGGCATCAAGAGGAGTGGCTGGATGGTGGGGGGCTCACCTGTGTTCCCATCATGGTGTCTCGACCACCAGGAGGTGCCCCTGCCTCAGATGCGCCGCCTCCTCGTTCCAGCCACGAAGGCTTCTGTTCCGTAGTTCCCTGTGCTCTGATTTGTGGGTGATTTGTCACCATAACCACACTCTCCTCTGATCTCAGCACATCATTAAGAAATGCTGAGTGATCTGGGTCAGCCTGGAGAAGCAGAAAAGAGGGAATTAGCTGGTTCTAGTTCTGATGCCAAAAATAGAACTTGAACTGAGATTTATCCTCCTGTCTCTTAAGGCCATTGGGACAGAGAAATCAGAGGCAATAGTGAAGTTTCCTATTCTCGCATCTCCATAGTGAAGATGGAGATGCTGGAATCCCTCCCTCCCCTACACGTCTTATGGGGGTCTGGTCTAGGCTGTCTCTGTTGATTCAGGTATTTCATGGTCCCCATTAGAATTGATGTTGGACTTCCGTAAGGCAGACGGGCAACCCCTGCTTCAGGGTTCCTTCTCATTCTGCCCCTTACAGGGATAAAAAGCGACTCTCCACAGCTGTCGAACTAGTATCCCTTCCCAGAAAATAGGAGCAGCCTTCCCCACAATCATATTTTTATAGCTTTACATATTGGATTTCTCATCTATATGATTATTTTTATCACTCTCATTTGGTCTCTCTCTGAGTCCTCTAGGTTCTTCTTGAATTGAGTAAACACATCCCACTTATTTTAAGTAATAGTTTACAAATGCATTTTTTATTCCATTTGGCTTCCTGCTCCTCTGATCTGCCTGCTCCTTCTCTGAAGTTGTAGATTCTCATGGCCTTGTCCCTTTTTCCAGTATTAGATAAAGTGAGGTGTGTCCTTGCTTCTCAAGAACTGGCTTTTGCCTATAGCTCTCACTTTTCTAAATGTGTTTGATGCCATAAGACTGTTCATCCTTGGGCATGGTGGATTGCAGGAAGAATGCACGTGTGATGCATGCCTACCTAACTCCCAAGCTGTCTTGTGACCAGTTGGGTTCTCCATCTCGAGAATTTGGACAAAGAGATACAGAGTATGAAGTGCGGGTCCAGAGCAGGAGAGGCTGACTCAGGGCAGTGACACCATGGTGGCAGGTGTCATTATTCCCATGTCAATGGGGACGCAGGCAGCTGTGGGCAAGAGAGGACGATAGCTGGGAGAAAGGAGAGAATGCTATAGACCCCTGGGGACAGCACCCATGAGAGACCCTCACACTTCTGGGGGGAAGAGAAGAGAAAAGGAAGGAAGAGAAAAGGAAGAGGGAGGGAGCAGTGAGAGAGAGACGGAGAAGGAGATGGAGGTCGCCACCAAGAGATGACTGACTGCCCTGAGTTTCCAATGGGTTTCCAGTCCCTGCAAGAATCAGAGCACTTGGCTCCGAAACAGTTTCTCTGTGTTTATCATAAACTGCCCTTTTTCCTCGGGCCAGCTTGACTGAGTTTTGCTTTTTTGCTCCCAAAAGATCACAGACTGAATCGCATTTGGAGCTATTATATCTTAAGGATCTTCCCGGGCAGTCTTCACCCAGGGACTGCTTCTCTGTCCTTGAGCAGTCAGCCCCGTGAGGGAGAAAAAGAAAGTGAACACTAGCGATTGAACACACCTGGGTTCTAATTCAGACTCTGCCACTTAGGAGCTGGGTGATCTTATACAAATTGTTGGAGGTCTCTGAGCCTCATTCTGTAAAGTGCAGGTAAATGGTATTTGCTTCTTAGAATAGGGTGCCATGAAAATTAAATAAAACTGTAGGAAATATTTTGATTCCCCTGCTATGTGATGTCCAAGCTCTGTGTTATTGCTTTGAGGGAAATGGGAAGACTTGCTCTTGACCTTCAAGGACAAGTCGCCAAATTATGGTCTGCAGATCAAATCTTGCTCCCCATGTGTGTCCATAAATAAAGTTTTATTGAAACAAAGTCATGTCCCAGTGTCTCTGTACTATTATCTGAGGCTATTTCCAAGCCACAGCAGCACCATTGAAAGGTTGCAGCAGAGACCCTACAGCCCACCAAGTTTAAAATATTTAGTATTTGGATCTTAATGGGAAAAGTTTGCTAACCTTCATTCAGAGATCTTACAGTCTTGATGGGAACTAATAAAATGCCCTTCTCTTATACAAATTGTGTTTATTTTCATTGCCTTCCAACTATTTTATTTTATTGTATCAATTTCTTCTTCCATATGTGTTTTGCCCTTTCACTTGTCTGATACATTTCAT
>CAUYQV010184293.1:0-13904 GCA_963574575.1 Galagoides demidoff
CGCCTGTGGTCCCAGCTACTTGGGAGGCGGAGGCAGGAGACTCGCTTGAGCCCAGGAGTCAGAGGTTGCTATGAGCTGTGATGCCATGGCACTCTACCCAGGGGGATAGCTTGAGGCTTCGTCGCAAAAAAAAAAAAAAAAAAAGTGTAAAGGAAAATAATTTTTATTTATTTATTTATATAGTTAGCTAGTTAGTAAGTTAGTTATTTTTATTTATTTATTTATTTTTTAAAGACAGAGCCTCAAGCTATACCCCTAGGTAGAGTTCCATAGCATCACAGCTCACAGCAACCTCTGGGGGCGGGTCCCGGCTGGGGATTCGAACCTGCCACCTTAGGTGTATGTGGCTGGTGCCCTAGCCTCTTGAGCCACAGGCACCGAGCCAGTAAGTTAGTTACTGGAGACAGAGTCTAACTCTCTTGCCCAGGCTAGAGTGCTGTGGTATTATCATAGCTCACAGCAACCTCAAACATCTAGGGTCAAGCAACCCTCCTGCCTTTGCCTCCCAACTAGCTGGGACTACAGGCGTGCACTACAACTCCTGGATAATATTTCTATGTTTTTCAGTAGAGATGAGTTTTGCTCTTGCTCAGGCTTGAGCTCAAGTAAGCCCCTCGCCTGGCTAGGAAAAATTTTAAGTGGCAATTATTCTCATCAAAATAATTCATTGCAGCATTTCTTTACATGTTAGTATCTGTTTTTCTTAAATGTTTAAACTGTGATAAAATCTTATACAACTCCTTCAAACCATCTTCTTTTCCAAGCTACCTTAAAAAAAAAAAACATAATCCTAGCCATTTAAGAGGCTGAAGTGGGTGGATCCTTAAGTCTAGGAGTTTGAGACCAGCCTGGGTAACATAGCAAGACCCCATCTCAAAATAAGGACCAAATTATAAATTAAATGAATTACTAACTAAATAATGTTAAAAGTGCCAGTATTATTAGTTTTGGCTTTAACATAATGATAACTTCCAAATTCTGACTCCTTAGTCAAATAAATTGAATAAACTGGGCTCTCTGCTGCACCAGCCTGTGCCGAGGAGATGAATTTGCCAGCACAGCAATGCTGTGCCCCTGTATTGTGTGGGGAGCAATCTTCACACTGCCTCCCTCCTCCCACAGGCCTACTGAGGGAGGTGCCGCTGTGGGCTGTGGTGAGGTCACAGAGTGACCCTAGCATGCTGGGAACTTCTTTGAGTTGGCAAAGCAGAGGGGCCAGGTCCAGTCTGCGCTGACCCTGGTTACCCCCGCTGTCTGTGCGCACTTGGGCAAGTGATGGCAAGGCTCCTCGTTTCCCTTTGGCTAAGCTTGGAAAACAGCACCTCTTCCTTTCTCTTCTGAACACAGTTGGGGACTAGTGGGAATTTGCCAAAGGAACTTACCTAAAAATGAAGGGAAGTCAAAAGAAAAATAAACAAGGGAAACTAAAAGAGTCAATAGTATACAGATTCCTGAGCTTAGAATAGCCAACTCACTGACCGTGCCATCTCCTGGCTTCCTGGGGCCCTTGGGGAAACCTGCCTTTACAACATGTGGACGCTACTCCCAAGGCCATAGGCAGAGGTCAGCCTGAGGGACCCAGTCTGCAGCTGCTCCTAAGAAAAACATGAGCCCAGGCCTGGCACAATGGCTCACGTCTGTCATCCTAGCACTCTGGGAGTTTGAGGCAGGTAGATTGCCTGAGCTCACAAGTTTGAGACTGGCCTGAGCCAGAGTGAGATGTTGTCTTTAAAAATAGCTGGGCATGTGGCAGGCGCCTGTAGTCTCAGCTACTTGGGAGGCTGAGGCATGAGAATCACTTCAGCCCAAGAGTTTGAGGTTGCTGGCTCGGTGCCTATGGCTCAATCGGCTAGGGCACCAGCCACATACACCTAAGGTGGTGGGTTCGAATCCCCAGCCCGGGCCCGCCAAACAACAATGACGGCTGCAACCAAAAAACGGCCGGGTGGGCGCCTGTAGTCCCAGCTACTTGGGAGGCTGCAGCAGGAGACTCACTTCAGCCCAGGAGTTGTAGGTTGCTGTGAGCTGTGATGCCATGGTACTCTACCCAGTGGGATTGATTGAGGCTCCGTCTAAAAAAAAAAAAAAGTTTGAGGTTACTGTGAGCTATTATGCCACAGCACTCTACCAAGGGTGACAAAGTGACTGTCTCAAAAAAAAAAAACAACCAAAAAACAGTCACCACGGGCTGAGTATTGTTCCAGGTGTTTTACATATAGTTGCCCTTCTAGTCACCCATCTAGTCATCACAGAACCCTAAGGACAGGTGCCACTGGAAGTGCCCAAGGGGAATAACTTGCTGAGTCACATGGCCAGTAGGTAGGTGGTGCAGCCACGTTGCAACCCAAGCAGGCCACTTCAGAGTCTGTACATCTGACTGGGCTCTTTGTGCCTCTCAGGACAAACCACCCAGGCCTGCCGCTTGTCACCAACTACAGGATGGACTGACTGAAGGCCCACCGCAGCTCAGAAAGTTTGTCCACTTCAGAGCTGTTGCTGATTAAAGTATTTGTATTCTACAGGATCTAGATCACTCGGAAAACATTTGTTTCCAGATGCTACAGTGTGTGAGAGTCAGTGACTTCAGGGAACTCAGATGGAGGTCTGTGAATACAGATCAGGGAGGTATGAAGGTATTTGTTTCTGTGTCATACCACTAACCCAAACCAAAGCACTCTGGGATGGACTGATCTGACATCTTCAACTAGCATGCAACTGTGCAGAGCTGGTGGCAAACTCTTACCTTAGTGAAATGCCTGCATTATTACTTACCAGGCTCATCTCTTGGGACCACACCACACCCTTTACTTGCCTTAATACTGAGAATCTGTTATACTATGTAGTCAATTTGAATTACATATCTGTATTGTCTGTATGAGGACAATGTCCATGTATCTGATACACTTCTGTGTTCTTCGAGCTTAATTCAGTGTCTAGCACACAGAAGATAGCTGCTTAAAAAAATATATATATATATATATATATTTTTTTTTTTAAGCCAGAGTCTTAAGCTGTCACCCCAGGTAGAGTGCTATGGCACCACAGCTCACAGCAAACCTTAAACTCTCGGGCCTAAGTGATTCACTTGCCTCAAGTAGCTGGGACTACAGGCGCCCACCACAATGCCCAGTCATCTTTTTGTTGCAATTGTCATTGTTGTTCAGCAGGCCCAGGCTGGGTTTGAACCTGCCAGCCTTGGTGTATGTGGCCAGCGCCCTACTCACTGCACCACAGGTGCCGCCTAATATATATATATATATATATTTAATTTTTTTAGAGACAGAGTCTCATTTTGTTACCCTGGGTAGAGTGTTGTGGCATCATAGCTCACAGCAACCTCCAACTCTTGGGCTAAAGCGATTCTCTTGCCTCAGCCTCCCTAGTAGCAGGGACTACAGGTACCCACCACAAACCCAGCTATTTTTCTTTTTGTTGTTGTTGTTGGTTAGCAGGCCTGGGCTGGGTTTGAAACCACCAGCCCTAGAGCATGAGGCATGTGGCTGGAACCCTAAACACTAAGCTATGGGTTCCCCCATTTCTTAATTTTTTTTTTTTTGCTGTTTTGCCTGGGGCCAGGCTTGAATCTGCCACCCCTGATATATGGGGCTGATGCCCTACTCCTTGAGCCACCCCAGGCACTGCCCCTCTTAAATATTTTTTGAGGAACATGAAGCTGAACTGAATAAAATGGCTCCAGGTCTGACAGTTTTATCCATTTCTTCATGGAAGGATACCCCTAAATTCTTGTCAATAACTTCAGTTCTGTTCTAATCTTGGTAAAGTTATACTTTAGCACATAACTATGCATTTGTCTGCTCAGTGGTTGTTCTTTAAGGACTAGAATGTCGAGTTTCAGCTTGTGGTTTTTAGTCCCATAGGAACAGAAAATCAGTTGAAATGGATATCTACAGTTCTTTTTGATCTGGTTTAGTAAGAAATATGAGATCAAACTGGAGGGGAAAAAAGAGTGAGAGTCTCCTACAAATTGCAAGGGAAAAAAAGGAGACCTCGTTCTTCTCTATGCCCTGCTCTCAGTTTTATGGGGTTAATTCCTACCTCAACAAGGTTGGTGGGTGGCACCTGTAGCTCAATAGAGTAGGGCACCAGCCCCATATGCCAGAGGTGGCGGGTTCAAACCCAGCCCCAGCCAAAAAAAAAAAAAAACAAGGTTGGTGCATGACATCCGCTTGTCTTGGGCAGTCAGTTCCTTACCCATGTTTTTACATCTCCTGTGACATGCCTATTCTGAGCTGGTCCAGGGAGACCCATGTGTATGGCTATTTCCTGCTTTCCTTTCCTCTGACATTATCTGAGATTATGGTTTTTTTTGTTGTCTTTTTTTTGAGACAGAGCCTCAAGCTGTCACCCTGGGTAGAGTGCTGTGGCATCACAGCTCACAGCAGCCTCCAACTCTTGGACTCAAGCAAGTCTCCTGCCTCCACCTCCCAAGTAGCTGGGACCATAGGCGCCCGCCACAATGCCCAGCTATTTTTTTTATTGTTGCAGCCATCATTGTTATTTTGGCGGGCCCGGGCTGGATTCGAACCCACCACCTTAGGTATATGTGGCTGACGCCTTAGCCATTTGAGCCACAGGCACCAAGCCTCCTCTGAGATAATGTTTTCTGCACTTTTAAGCAGACTCTCTTTCAGTTTCCAGCATCTTCCTGGCTTTCTTTTATGCAATAGGCTGGGGAATCAATCTCTCTTTCTCTCCTCTCTTTTTGGTGGAGATGGGGTCTCACTCTTTCATTCCAGCTAGAGTGAGGTGACATCATCATAGCTCACTGCAACCTCAAACTCCTGGCTCAAGAGAGCCTGCTGCCTCAGCCTCTCAAGAAGCTAGGACTACAGATATGCCACCACCACACCTGGCTGATTTTTCTATTTTTTGTTAAGATAGGTCTCACTCTCGCTCAGACTGGTCTTTAACTCCCGCATCAGCTTCCCAGAGTGCTAGAATTACTGGAGTGACCCACCATGCCTGGTCTTCAACTGCCTTTCTCTTATACCAAATACTATGCCCACTTTCCTTGAATATACTTCTTAGTCTCAGTTTATGAACACTGCATATTTATCCATGATATCTAACAATTATGTTCACAAACTTGCTACCACGAGTTTATGTTGGCTGCTCTGTACGAGCAATTTGTCAAGGATTCATAACCTTAGTATATCAGTGTCTCACAGCTGTGCCAGTGTCAATGGGTGGTGGAATCTTGCTGAACACTGTTCATTATTGTGTTTCTGCGTGCTATAGTATGAACGTTGGAGCTTAAATTAGAAGGATGAACAAACATCTGTGAATTTCTTGTTAAACTCAGCAAAAGTCGAAGTGAAATCAGGGACATGTTAGTCCAAGTTTATGGGGATAATTCCATGAAGAAAATGTATACAAATGGATTAAACATTTTTCTGAAGGGAGAGAAAGCATCACTGATGAAGAGAGGTCAGGATGGGCAGTAAAGGGAAGAATGGATGAAAACATCACAAAAATTCACCATATTAGCTGGGTGCGGTGGCTCACACCTGTTAATCCTGCCACTCCAGAAGGCTGAAGCAGGAGGATCCCTTGAGTCCAAGAATTTGAGGTTGCTGTGAGCTATGATGCCAAGGCACTCTATCCAGGGTGACAGAGTGAGACTCTGTCTCAAAAAAAAAAAAAAAATTGCCGAATTGTGCATCAAAATCACTGACTGACTGTGAAACCAATAATAGAGAAACACTTGGGAAAATTTTAACTGAAGATCTTGGCCAACGGCTTTTGCATTATGACAATGCACTCACTCAGACAGCACTGTCTGTGAGGGAGTTTGTAGCCAGTAAGCAAATAACTGTATTGGAACACTCTCCTTACTCACCTGATTTGGCCCCTAGTGACTTTTTTCTTCACCTGAAGATGAAGGAAATATTAAAAGGAAGACATTTTGATCACATTCAGGACATGAAGAATAATAGAATGACAGCTTTCGTAGCCATTCCAGAAAAAGATTGCCAAAACTGCTTGGAAGGGTGGTTAGGTGCTGGTATGCATGCGTAGCTTTCCAGTAGGAATACTTTGAAGGTGACCCTAATGATATTCACCAATGAGGCATGTAGAATTTTTTCTTTTTTTCTTTTCTTTTCTTTTCTTTTTTTTTTTTTTTTTGAGACACAGTCTCACTATGTCACCCTTGATAAAGTACTGTAGCATCATAGCTCACAGTAACCTCAAACTCTTGGACTTAAGTGTTTCTCTCGCCTCAGCCTCCCAAGCAGCTACAGGTGTCTACCACAATGCCTGGCTATGTTTTTGTTGTAGTTGTCGTTGTTTAGCAGGCCCAGGCCAGGTTTGAACCTGTCAGCTATGGTTTCAACCATTCAGTATATGTGGCCGGCGCCCTAACCACTGAGCTACGGGCGCCAAGCCTGTAGAATTTTTTTCTAAGACAGGTTGGAGAACTTAATTGTCAGACTTCTCTCTATATATATATATACACAGATATATATTCCATATATCAGAAGTTTGCCAATGTAGTTTGCTCTCGGAATTGTCTAAAACGGTCTAATTTTACGTTGTTCCTTCATAAAAGAGGATTGATTGCTTATGGCCTATTCTATTTTAATTAGTTATTTTATTCTTTCACATAGAGTTGACATACAAAAATAGTAATATGCAAAGTGTACATACAAAAGTATTTCCATATTCTGAAAAACACAAGTATTACATTCCATCTACCATGTTTCCCTGAAAATAAGACCTGCCCCCAAAATAAGCCCTAGCAGGATTTCTGTGCATTTGTTAAATATAAGCCCTACCCGATAATAAGACCTAGTGATGGGCTGGGCTATGCAGCATATCTGCATAGCCACACCATGCATTTCAGTGCAGAGAGAAGACATCCCCTGAAAATAAGCCCTAGTGTGTCTTCTTGAGAAAAAATAAATGTAAGGGGCAGCACCTGTGGCTCAAAGGAGTAAGGCGCCAGCCCCATATGCCAGAGGTGGCAGGTTCTAACCCAGCCCTGGCCAAAAACTGTGAATAAATAAATAAATAAATAAAATAATACATAACAGTGTCTTATTTTCAGGGAAACATGGTATATAGCAAAACTATTCCTAAATGTAGGTCCCACAGTTCTAAAACACTGGGTTTCTGGTGTATAACTGGGGGTTGAACTGAATAGTGGGGATTGAGGTATATTAGCAATTCCCTGCCCTCTAAAAACAAACATTCGGACATCCATTCTCTCCTCCTTCCTGCTGATGGGACATAGAGGTGACTGCTGGAGACCAGGGGTAGCAGCCATGTGTTAAGGAGGGCAGAGACCCTAACAACTGTAAAGCCCCTACATTTGTCTTCCATTCCACTGTTCTCCTCTGTGACAAATACGTTTTATATTATTTAAATAACTTGTATTCTGATTACCTGCAGCCAGCTTAATCCTGAGCCCCCTTTAGTAAGTGCCCCATCACTCCAAGCTTATGTCTCTGTTTATAAATATAATGCTCTGGTTCTTGGCTACCCAATCTCTCTAGTGTGGGGTTCCTGGGCTCTGCCTCTCCTGATTTCTTGTCCTCTGTACCTTTATCATAGACTAGCATGTTGTGGTTATTTGATGGTTATTCTCTGACCCCTGTCATCCATTCTCTGACTCTTCCTCCATCCTGTTAAGTGACCCAACTCCTAAAAACCCATCACTCAGGTGCCCTTCATCTGGGTGCTAAGTGGCTGCGCCACTTAGAGGCACTGCTAAGCAACCAGAAGGCATCAGGAGAGAGGGATGGGATGTTTCTTGCTCTACTCTGTCCTTTAGTGCTGGCTCTGACTACCTTTTTCTGTGACTATTGCCCTGGCAGGGAGGGCTCTTCTCCTTTGGTGCTCTCTCTCTGGGACTCCATTAATGCTGCTGCCAAGCCTGGCACAGTGGCTCACACCTTTCTTTAATCCTAGCACTTTGGGAGTCTGAAGTAGGTGGGTTGCCTGAGTTCAGGAGTTTGAGAGGCTGAGGTAGGTGAGTTGCTTGAGTTCAGGAGTCTGAGATTAGTCTGAGCTAGAGCTAGACCCTCTTTCTACTAAAAATAAAAATAAAATAAAATAAAATAGCAAGCTGGGCACAAGCTAAGCCAGTGCCTTAGTCCTAGCTACTTGGGAGGCTGAGGCAAGAGGATCCTCCAGAGCCCAAGAGTTTGAAGTTGCTGTGAGGTATGACACCACACCACTCTATCCCAGGACAACTGAATTAGACTGTAGCTCAAAACAAAATAAAACCACTGCTGTTCCCCCTTGTCTCTTCAGGCCTACAGGTGGCAATGACTCCCTCCCTATCTCTGGCTCTAGAGTACCCCAGAGTCCCTTGTTGTTTCCTTTTAACTTATCTCTTGTTGACTTTGTTCCCCCTCTGTACAAAGTCCTTCATTTCATCCTCTTCTGAATCCCATCTGAGCATGCCTCTGTATTATTGGTTACCAACTAAGACTAATAAATTACAGTATAAGTTTCCTTACTTCCTTCTCTTTTGCTGGATTATAAATTTCCTGAAGGTAGGAAAGAAACATTATACTTTTTTCTAGTTTATAGCTATGATGCTATAGACTGGAAAAAAGTTTCAAAAATTATCATAGCCTAGTTTTTGCTACATGAGTTATTTGTTGAAGAATGAATACATGTGGCTCAGCACCTGTAGCTCAGTGGTTAGGGCGCTGGCTACATATATCAAGACAGACAGGTTTGAACCCGGCCCAGGCCTGCTAAACAATAATGACAACTGCAACAACAAAAAATAGCCAGGCATTGTGTCAGGTGCCTATAGTCTCAACTACTTGGGAGGCTGAGGCAAGAGAATCACTTAAGTCCAAGAGTTTTTTTTTTTTTGAGACAGAACCTCAAGCTGTCCCCCTGGGTAGAGTGTCGTGGCATCACAGCTCACAGCAACCTCCAACTCCTGGGCTCAAGTGAGTATCCTGCCTCAGCCTCCCAAGTAGCTGGGGCTACAGGTGCCTGCCACAATGCCCGGCTATTTTTTGGTTGCAGCTGTCATTGTTGTTTGGTGGGCCCAGGCTGGATTCGAACCCGCCACCTTACGTGTATGTGGCTGGCACCTTAGCTACTTGAGCCACGGGCACCGAGCCAAGCCCAAGAGTTTGAAGTTGTTATGAGCTGTGATGCTACAGCACTCTACTGAGGGCAATATAGTGAGACTCTGTCTCAAAAAAAAAAAAAAAAAAAAGAACACATTTTTCAATTTTATTTATTTATTTTTAATTGTCACCCTGGGAAGAGTGCTTTGGCGTTATAGCTCACAGCAACCTCAAACTCTTGGGCTCAAGCGACTCCCTTGCCTCAGCCTCCCAAGTAACTGGGACTACAGGCATCCACCACAATGACTGGCTATTTTTTTTTTTTAATTGAGACACAGTCTTACTTTGTCATCCTCATAAGAGTGCAATGGCATCATACCTCACTGCAACCTCAAACTCTTGGGCTCAAGCGATTCTCTAGCCTCAGCCTCCCTAGTTGCTGGGACTACAAGTGCCCGCCACAACGCCTGGGTAATTTTTTTATTGTTGTTTAGCAGACCCGAGGTCGGGTTTGGACCCACTAGCCCCAGAGCATGTGGCTTGTGCCCCAAACTCTGAGCTACAGGCACCCCAGAATGAATACATGTTAACTAATAAATGTAAGAAACCAACAAGACATTTCTCTTCAATGCTTTAATAGTTTACACTTTTTATTTTAGGCATCTTATTTGGAACAAATAATATATGTCTTCTTCTCACCTGTGTCCTATGGCAACCCACATCTTCTTCCTGAGACACGATTAATGTTTGGAATAGCATTTTAACGAAATCTACATATAAAATCAATGATAATATTCCTCCAAATCTTTAAATTTAGACACTGTTGAGTTAATTTTAATTTCTGAGCATAAAGAAAACTGTATGTGTTCCTTAATTAAGATAAAGTTTGAAAGTTTCCAAGTATATTACAAACTCAGAAGGCATCAAAGCACACTAACAATTCTTTTTAAAAAGTCAAAAAAGTGGAGTGGTGCCTGTGGCTTAAAGGAGTAGGGCACTGGCCCCATATACCGGAAATATCAGGTTCAAACCTGACCCTGGCAAAAAAAAAAAAAAAAAAAAGAAAAGAAAAAAAATCAAAAAAGTGACCTAGGCATGGTGGTGCATGCCTATAGTCCTAACTACTCAGGAGGCTGAGACAGGAGGATTGCTTGAACCTAGGAGTTCCAGGCTGTAGGACACTATGATTGCACCCCAGTCTGCACCCCTTGCAACACAGCAAGACCTTGTCGCTAAAAAAAAAGACAAAAAAAAAAAGAGTCTATGTTGTTCTCTGCAGACATACTCAAGAATTTAGTGTCTAGAAGAGCTGCAGTAGTCCCCACCCCTACCTCTGGGTCATCCCATCCTCTCGACTGGAAGCATTGAAATATGGATTAAAATCTGATTTATTCATTTTCTCTTGTGTAAAACTTAAGAGGTGTCCTTGACTGATTTCCTCTCCTTCAGACTGCAGAGCCAAGCCAGCTTCCCCATTCTATCTTTGCAACTTCTCTTCAACTACTGTTCTGACTGCTCTGTTTTTCCACTGGTGCAAACCTAATCTTTGCCCTTATTACCTAGCTCTTGTCTTTTGCAAATATCCTAAAATAGCTTCACTGATTTCAGTGTTTCTCTCTTAAGTCCTTCCTGGCCCTAGGCAACCAACCCAAGCTATTTCCCAATCCTCCCCAACAAACATTCTCCGCCATGGATAGCCTTGTCTAGTCCACCCTATGAGCACACCTGCCCAATCCTGCCTCTGCCTGCCCCTTGTTTATCTTGTTCCCCATGTCTGAGATGCCTTCCCACCTCTTCTCTGGCTATCCAAATCTCTCCGAGAGTTGAAGTTCAGCTCCGATTTCACCTTCACCATGAGCTTTCTTCCAACAATACTAAGCCTCAATGCTCCCTTTACAGGCATCCCGTAGCTCTTAGTTATAGAATCAAAGAGCTGAAAGTGACCTTAGAGAACAATGAAACCAAAGCATTGATTTTACCAAATGAGAACACAGGTTCAAGGAGCTAATTAAGTGATCTATCGCAGTTTATTCAGTTTATAAGTGGTAGGACAGAGAACAGCCAAGACGCCCAGCTCCTAGTCCAGTGCTGTGTCCAGAATACTATGCCATTGCCCTCCCACTTATCTTTACATTTAATGGAATTTGCTTATACTGTTTTTATTTGTTTTATGGGACAAAGTTGTAACTTCCTATATAGATTTAAAATCTATCTTGAGACTAGAAACCATGCCTTTTACTGCTTTGATATTCTTAAATACTAAAAAAACTTTGATTAAATTTTAAAAATTAATCTTTTGACAACTCTATAGTGCCTTATACATGATAAGCACATAACAGATACTCAAGAAATACTAGTTGCTGCATTAGCTAAGCTCAAGACACACATACAGTCAGAGGTTCCTTTCTTCAACTAAAAATATATCATGTACTAGGCACCATGTAGGTGAGAGAGGAACGCAGATTATGACATGGGATGGTGCTGGGGCAGGGTGCACAGTTTCAGAGAAGATGAACATGCACCCAGCACTACCACACAACAAAGTCAGAACTCCAGCAGAGGTGCACACCGCGGGCTAAGTATTGGGAGCATTACCTTTGAGATGAGTCTTGAAAGATGAATACAAGTTCATCAAGAACTCATAGAGGGCAGTGCCTGTGGCTCAAAAGGGTAGGGCACTGGCCCCATATGCTGGAGGTGGCAGGTTCAAACCCAGCCCCGGCCAGAAAAAAAAATAAAAGAACATTAGAGAGGCTCAGCGCCTGTAGCTCAAGCAGCTAAGGCATCAGCCGCATACACCAGAGCTGACAGGTTAGAATCCAGCCCAGGCCTGCCGGACAACAATGACAACTAGAACCAGAAAATAGCCGAGTATTGTGGCGAGGGCCTGTAGTCCCAGCTACTTGGGAGGCTGAGGCAAGAGGCAAGAGAACTGCTTAAGCCCAGGGGTTGGAGGTTGCTGTGAGCTGTGATGCCAGGGCAGTCTACCCAGGGCCACAGCTTGAGGCTCTGTCTTAAAAACAAACAAACAAACAAACAAAATGCATAGAGAACTTTCAGAATCAGGGGCAGCAAACAGACAGAGGCAGGAAAGTGTGCACTTTGTGTGCAGAATGTGAGAGGCCAGGCGGGTGGCTTGGATCACATGAAGGAGCTTGTGTGTAGCACTAGAGTTTGGAACCTACCCTGTAGGCAATGGGGGACAGGAAGCCATTTTAAACACGGAATTGACAGCATCAGATCCTCAGAAACACGGTGTGCAGGTGACCTGGAAGGAGAGCCTGGAGGCAGGAAAACCAGTTGGGACACAATTCCAGGACTCTGTGGGTGAGGTGATAAGCAGCAGGCAGGAGTGGGGAGCAGCAAAGCAGAGGCGGTGGAGTGGAGAGATTTTGTTCTTCCAGTTGCAAAAGTTAAACATGGGAGACAAGCCTAGAAAGAAAAGTGCCAAATGTTTCAGGTAACCTGTGGATAAGGGTATTATAATCACCTTTTCTTTTTTATGTGCTTTCTTGTGTGTGTCTTGTAAGTTTTATGCATTGCACCTATATTATGTATTTATTTATTTATTTATTTTTAGAGACAGAGTCTCACTCTGTTGCCCTGGGCGGAGTGCCACAGCGTCATCACAGCTCACAGCAACCTCCAACTCTTGGACTTAAGCAATCCTCTGACCTCAGCCTCCCAAGTAACTGGGATTATAGACACCTGCCACACCTGCCTAGTTTTTTTCTATTGTTAGTAGAAACTAGGTCTTGCTCTTGCTCAGGCCGGCCTTGAACTCCTGTGCTCAGGTGATCCACCCACCTCAGCCTCCCAGAGTGCTAGGATTATAAGCATGAACCACCATGCCTAGTTTCTATCATTTGTTATATTACGTATATTATTGTGATTAGAAAAAGTGAACACTTTTTACAAATAACATATAGTCAACATGAAAGACTTTAGAAATACATAAATGGGAAAAAATTTGAAATCACCCATAAAAATGTTCATGTTATAACATTTTTTTTTTTTTGAGACAGAGCCTCAAGTTATCCCCCTGGGTTGAGTGCCATGGCATCATAGCTCATAGCAACCTCCAACTCCTGGGCTCAAGCGAGTCTCCTGCCTCTGCCTCCCAAGTAGCTGGGACCACAGGCGTCCACCACAACGCCAGGCCATTTTTTGGTTGCAGCCATCATTGTTGTTTGGTGGGCCTGGGCTGGGGATTCGAACCCGCCACTTTAGATGTACGAGGCTGGCGCCTTAGCCAATTGAGCCACAGGCGCCGAGCCTCATGTTATAACATTAAGGGGAAAAGGATATAAAGTTACATATGTGATCTCTCTTATTTTATTTTATTTTATTTTTTTGAGACAGAGTCTCACTTTGTCACCTTCAGTAGAGTACTGTGACAGCATACCTCACAGCAACCTCAAACTCTTGGGCTCAAGTGATTCTTTTGCTTCAGTCTCCCCAGTAGCTGCAACTATAGGTGCCCACCACAATGCCCAGCTATTTTTTAGAGACAGAGTCATGCTCTCGCTTGAGCTGATCTCAAACCCATAAGCTCAGGCAATCCACCTGCCTCATCCTCCCAGCATGCTAGGATTATAGGCATGAGCCATCGCACCTGGCCTTATGATCTCATTTTTTTTTGTTGTTTATTATTATTATTATTCTTTTTTTTGAGACAGAGCCTCAAGCTATCCCCCTGGGTAGAGTGCCATGGCATCACAGCTCATAGCAACCTCCAACTCCTGGGCTCAAGCAAGTCTCCTGCCTCCGCCTCCCAAGTAGCTGGGACTACAGGCGCCTGCCACAACGCCCGGCCATTTTTTTTTTTTTTTTTTTTTGGTTGCA
>CAUYQV010184295.1:0-12794 GCA_963574575.1 Galagoides demidoff
GCGACATACACCTAAGGTGGCAGGTTCAAATCCAGCCCGGGCCTGCCAAAACAACAAAGATGGCTGCAACCAAAAAATGGCCGGGCATTGTGGCGGGTGCCTGTGGTCCCAGCTACTTGGGAGGCTAAGGCAGGAGACTCACTTGAGCCCAGGAGTTGGAGGTTGCTGTGAGCTGTGATGCCACAGCACTCTATCCAGGGGGACAGCTTGAGGTTCCTGTCTCAAAAAAAAAAAAAAAAGAAAGATTCACTTGTACCCTTGTAAGACAGAGCCACTTAGCCCCACCACACCGAGTAAGTCCTCAGTGTGTCAGGCCATAGCACTGCACAGGTCCTTTGCAAAGCTCTAGAGGAAAAGGCACAGACATTAGTCACAGCTCTTGGGTAAAGAGGTGGTTAATCACTACTCCAGGAGCCCCCCCAACCCAACTTCACCTTATCTGCTCAACTAGCCAAATGGTATAAAATAATCATGGGAGGAATCAGCAGAAAAACTCCAGTAACATGAATAACCAGAGTAGATCAATCAACTCCTCCAAGGAACAATATGGCAGACACAACTGAAGATCCTATTCATAGACAAAGGGCTCAGATATCAGAAACTGAATTCAGAGTTTTGATTGCAAATAAGATTAATACAATGGAGATAAAGTTGGAATTAGAAATTCGAGGAGCAATTCAAAAGCTGTCTCAAAAACTCAATGAATTCAAAGACAAAAATCACCAAATATTTTGACACATTGAGACAAGAATTTGCAGCCCTCAAAGATCTGATTCTACAGTAGAATCTCTTAGTAACAGAACGGAGCAAGAGGAAGAAAGGATTTCAGATACTGAAGACAAAAATTTTGAACGCTCCTAAGCGCTCAAAGAGGAAGAGAAATGGAGAGCAAAAATGGATCATTCTCTCAGAGAGCTTTGAGATAATTTGAAGAAAACTAATATTTGCCTTATAGGAATCCCTGAAAGTGATGAAGTTGCTTTGCAAAGCACAGAGGCTCTTCTTCATGAGATTATGATGGACAACTTTCCAGACATGCCAAGAGATTCTGAAAAGCAGTTTCAGAACCCCAGCACGACTCAACCTGAATAAGATATCCCCCAGGCACATCATAATTAACTTCACTAAAGTTAATATGAAGGAGAAAATTCTAAAAGCAACCAGACGTAAGAAAACCATAACCTACAAGGGGCAGAGTATTTGAATGACTGCAGATCTCTCTGCTGAAACCTGTCAAGCTAGAAGAGGGTAGCCATCAACTTTTAATCTCCTAAAACACAATAATTTTCAACCCAGGATCCTGTATCTGGCTAAACTGAGTTTCATTTATTTATTTATTTTTAAAATTTTTTTTGAGACAGGAGCCTCTAGCTGTCCCCTGGGTAGAGTGCCATGGCATCACAGTTCACAGCAACCTCCAACTCCTGGGCTCAAGTGAGTCTCCTGCCTTAGCCTCCCAAGTAGCTGGGACCACAGGCACCCGCCACAACACCTGGCTATTTTTTGGTTGCAGCCATCATTGTTGTTTGGTGGGCTTGGGCTGGATTCAAACCCACCACCTTGGGTATACATGGCTGGTGCCTTAGCCACTTGAGCCACAGGCACCAAGCCCTGAGTTTCATTTATGATGGAGAAATTAAGTATTTTATTGACATTCACATGTTGAAGAAATTTGCCATAACTAAACGAGCTCTCCAGGATATTCTCAGATCTACCCTTCATAATGACAAGTGCAATCCTCCACCACAAAAGTAAACTCACTCAGAAACTTTTGATCAAATTCCAACTTCCACAGTGGTGAAAGGATTAAAAATGTCCACTGGACTTTCAAAAAACTTGATACTCAAAATTCTACCAGGCTTATCAATATTCTCAATTAATGTGAATGGCTTAAATTGTCCTCTAAAGAGGCACAGGTTGGCTGACTGGATACAAAAACTCAGGCCAGATATCTGCTGCATACATAAATCTCATCTTAACTTAAAACATAAATACAGACACAGGGTTAAGAGATGGTCATCTATATTTCAGGCAAATGTAAATCAGAAAAAAAGCAGGTGTTGCAATTTTATTCACAGATACAATAGACTCTACACCAACAAAAGTAAGGAAAGATAAGGATGGTCACTTCATATTTATTAAGGGTAATACTCAATATGATGAGATTTCAATTATTAATTTTTATGCACCCAAAACCAAAATATTCCTCAATTTATAAGACAGACTCTAACATACATGAGCAACTTGATTTCCTCCAGTACCATAATTGTCAGAGATTTTAACACTCCTTTGGCAGTGTTAGATAGATCTTCCAAGAAGCTAAGCAAAGAAATTTTAGATTTCAACTTAACCATTCAACATTTGGATTTTACAGACATCTATAGAACATTTCATCCTAACAAAACTGAATACACATTCTTCTCATCAGCCCATGGAAAATACTCCAAAATTGATCACATCTTAGGTCATAAGTCTAGCCTAAGCAAATTTAAAAGAATAGAAATTATTCCTTGCATCTTCTCGGACCATCATGGAATAAAAGTTGAACTCAGTAACAACAGGAATATGCAGACTCATACGCAAACATGAAAGCTAAATAACCTTTTGCTGAATGATAGCTGGGTTAGAGATGAGATTAACAAGACAATTACCAAATTTGGGGGACAAAACGATCATGAAAACATGAATTATCAGAACCTCTGGGATACCACAAAGACAGTCCAAAGAGGGAAATTTATAGCTCTGCAAGCCTTCCTCAAGAAAATGGAAAGAGAGGAAGTTAACAACTTAATGGGACATCTCAAGAAACTGGAAAAGGAAGAACACTCCAATCCCAAACCCAGCAGAAGAAAAGAAATAACCAAAATTAGAGCAGAATTAAATGAAATTGAAAACGAAAGGATTATATAACAGATCAATAAAACAAAAAGTTGGTTTTTGAAAAGGTCAATAAAATAGATAAATCTTTGGCTAACCTAGCCAGGGAAAAAAGAATAAAATCTCTAATTTCATCAATCAGTAATAGTAAAGATGAAATGACAACAGACTCCTCAGAAATTCAAAAAATCCTTAATGAGTATTACAAGAAACTTTATTCTCAGAAATATAAAAATATGAAGGAAATTAACCAATATTTGGAAGCATGTCACCTTCCAAGACTTAGCCAGAATGAAGTGAAAATGTTGAACAGGACTATACAAGTTCTGAGATAGCCTCAACTATACAAAATCTCCCTAAAAAGAAAAGCCCAGGACCAGATGGCTTCACATCAGAATTCTATCAAACTAGTACCTGTATTACTTAACCTTTTCCAAAATATAGAAAAAGTAGGAATACTACCCAACACATTCTATGAAGCAAATATCACCTTGATCCCTAAACCAGGAATAAGAAAAGAAAATTATAGACCCATATCACTAATGAATATTGATGCAAAAATATTCAACAAGATCCTAACAAACAGAATCCAGCAACACATCAGACAAATTATACTCCATGACCAAGTGGGTTTTATCCCAGAGTCTCAAGGCTGGTTCAATATGTGTAAATCTATAAATATAATTCATCACATAAACAAAATAAAAAACAAAGACCATATGATTCTCTCAATTGATACAAAGAAAGCTTTTGATAATATCCAGCATCCATTCATGATCAGAACACTTAAGAAAATTGGTCCAGAAGGGACATTTCTTAAACTAATAGAGGCCATCTACAGCAAACCCACAGCCAATATTGTATTGAATGGAGTCAAATTGAAATCATTTCCACTCAGATCAAGAACCTAGCAAGGTTGCCCATTGTCCCCACTGCTTTTTAACATTATAATGGAAGTCTTAGCCATTGCAATTAGGCAAGAAAAGTGATCAGGTGTATCCATGTAGGGTCATAAGAGATCAAACTTTCACTCTTCACAGATGATATGATTGTATATCTGGAAAACACCAGGGATTCTACTACAAAACTCTTAGAAGTGATCAAGAAACACAGCAGCATCTCAGGTTACAAAATCAACACTCATAAATCTGTAGCCTTTATATATACCAACAATAGTCAAGCTGAAAAAACAGTCAAGGACTCTATTCTGTTCACAGTATTACCAGAGGAGATGAAATATTTGTAAGTTTACCTAAAAAAGGACGTGAAAGATCCCTATAAAGAGAACTTTGAAACTCTAAGAAAAGAAATAGCTGAAAATGTTAACAAATGGAAAAACATACCATGCTCATGGCTGGGAAGAATCAACATTGTTAAAATGTCCATACTACCCAAAGCAATATACAATTTTAATGCAATTCATATTAAAGCTCCACTGTCATACTTTAATGATCTCAAAAACATAATACTTTGTTTTATATGGAATCAGAAAAACACCTTGAATAGCCAAGACATTACTCAGAAATAAAAACAAAGCAGGAGGAATCACGCTACCAGACCTCAGATTATACTGTAAATTGATAGTGATCAAAACAGCATGGTATTGGCACAAAAACGAAGAGATAGATGTATGGAACAGAATAGAGAACCAAGAGATGAACCCAGCTATTTACCATTATTTGATCTTTGACAAGCCAATTAAAAACATTGAGTTGGGAAAAGATTCCCTATTTAACAAATGGTGCTGGGTGAAGTGGCTGGCAATCTGTAGAAAACTGAAACTGGACCCACACTTTTTATCATTAACTAAGATAGACTCTCACTGGATTGAAGATGAGACTTCAGACATGTCTTAAACTTAAGACATGAAACTATAAAAATACTAGAAGAAAGTGAAGGGAAAACACTTGAAGAAATCTACCTGCGTGAATATTTTGTGAGGCGAGCCCCCTGGGCAATTGAAGCAACACCAAAAATACATTACTGGGACCTGATCAAACTTAAAGTATTCTGCACAGCCAAGAACACAGTAAGTAAAGCAGGCAGACAGCCCACAGAATGGGAGAAGATATTTGCAGGTTATGTCTCTGACGAAGGTTTAATAACCAGAATTCACAGAGAAGTCAAACATATTAGCAAGAAGAGAACAAGTGATCCCATCTCAGGGTGGGCAAGGGACTTGAAGAGAAACTTCTCTGAAGAAGACAGGCACAGGCCTACAGACATATGAAAAAAATGCTCATTATCATTAATCATCAGAGAAATGCAAATCAAAACCACTTTGAGATATCACTTAACTCCAGTAAGATTAGCCCACATCACAAAATCCTAAAACAGAGATGTTGGCATGGGTGTGAAGAAAAAGGAACACTTCAGCAGTGCTGGTGGGAATGCCAACTAATACGTTCCTTTTGGTAAGATGTTTGGAGAACACTTAGAAATCTAAAAATAGACCTGCCATTCGATCCTACAATTCCTCTACTAGGTATATAGACAGAACACCACAAATCACATTATAACAAAGATATATGTACCAGAATGTTTATTGCAGCCCAATTCATAATTTCTAAGTCATGGAAGAAGCCCAAGCACCCATCGACCCATGAATGGATCAATAAATTGTGGTACATGTACACCATGGAATATTATGCAGCCTTAAAGAAAGATGGAGACTTTACCTCCTTCATGTTTACATGGATGGATCTGGACATATTTTTCTTAGCAAAGTATCTCAAGAATGGAAAAATGTACTCATTCTTACTATGAAACCAATTTATAGCTTTCTTATGAAAGCTATAACCCAACTATAGCCCAAGAAGAAGGGGAAAGGGGAGAGGGTTGGGAGGGGAGGGGAGGGGTGAGTATGGGTGGAGGGAGAGTAATTGGTGGGACCACACCTACAGTGCATCTTACAAGGGCACATGTGAAATTTACTAAAGTGTAGAATATAAATGTCTTAACACAATAACTAAGAAAATGCCCTGAAGGTTATATTGACCAGTTTGATGAAAGTATTTCGAATTGTATGTAAAACCAGCACATTGTACCCCATGATTTCATTAATGTACACAACTATGATTTAATAAAAGAAGAAAAAAAGAAAAATGAAAATAAAAATGTAGTCATTTATGCTAAGGTTCCACATCACCAAACCAAAACTATGTTGTTAGCTGATCTTGAGAGAAATCAAGAAAGAGACAGTTTTCCAAACTGGCCAGTTTCAAGTAGTGATAACAAAGGCCTCAGCTTTACTCCCTACCACAAAAGGTAACCTAAAGTATGTTGCCAGTAAGTTATTTCTCTATTGTTCTGTTTTCCTATTCCCACCATATAAGGAAAGCCACTTTAAAATGACCAATCTGCTTTTTCTTCTCTGTTTCTGCTTTATTCAACCCTTCTCTATTTTTGAAAGCCAGGTTCCTCTACTTGGCTCATTGGACCACTTGTATTTTATTTAATGAAATGAAGTATTGCCCAAATTCTAGAATTCCAAATAAAGCCATTGAGGTCTTTAAAACAAATATATTATAATTTTGTCCTTTGATACTAACAACCTATCAGAAGTGCTCAGACACTCGACCTTGACCTGGGATCCATGTCTGTTCTCCAAATGGAATGAGCAAGTGAGTTTTTCTGGGAGTTACCAGTCAAGTGTTGTCTTCAGTTGGATGAAGTAAAAACTGGTGCTGTTAACCTTATAAAATGAAAAGAGCAATGGTGAACAGCCCAGGTTCCAATCTGTTACTTTAACATGGCCTGTAACCTGCTATGGGGTTCAGGTTTTTTATTTGACATGTCTATAGAACTGGAAAATACCTGAAGTTATTGACTCTTCAGGGGTTCTATGGATTAATTAACCAGTACAATATATGTGATAACCCAAACATATCTCTAACTTGTCTGCAAAGATACTGTATATACATTATGCAATCACACACACAATCTCTTATTGGTAGAGAGAGGGAGGGAGAGAGAGAAAGAGAAAGGAAGACTTTGCAAGGTAGGCAGGTAGGATAGAGGCAGCAAGAATGATACTCAATTAGCTGGGCACCAGGGCACACATCTGTAGTCCCAGTTACTTGGGAGGCTGAGGCAAGAGGATCACTTGGGCCCAGGAGTTTGAGGTCGCTGTGAGCAAGGTTGAGGACACAGCACTCTAGCCTGGGCAACAGAGGGAGATGCTGTGTCAAAAAAAAAATAAAAACAAAAAATATTTGAAATTTTTAACTTTGGCTTTACTCAGAATCCATCCAAGCAGAGCTAGCGGGAGCCTTTCTATCATGTGGGTGTGTGATGGCTGAATATCCACCTGAACGCAGCTGGCCCTCTAGATGGTATGGTCGTAACTTTTTCTTCAAAAACAATAATCTAAGAGTATGGAAACTCTTTGCAAGTCTTTCTGGAGCTTACCTAATAGGAGCTGTAACTTCAGACCAACGTTAGAGTTCTAGTGAACACGTTTCTTCCAAGATATTTTTCCTAAGAAGTCCGTCCCTATGCCAGGTCTGGCATTTATGATACCAAAGCAATCAAATAAGAGGTGAAATTCAATCTATTGTTTGTCTTTTCTATTACACTTAACAGTATGACTTTTCTTCAGATGACAGAGTTGACAGGTTATTATTATGAGCTCTAATGGACAGATCTTAGGGAGGAAGTTGAGAAGAAGTGATAAATTGTGGCACCATCATGACAAGTAATTGCTGTCAACATGTGTCAATTAAGGCTCTTTTCCTTCTGCACATGACTTCCCAGGTATTTATCAATTTTCAATATCTCCAAACTAGGCATCTCTTTTGCCCTTACCTAAGTTTACCTGCTCTGAAGCCAGTTTCTTCTGGTTGCCAAAAGTGACCAATCCTCATCCATTTACACATTCAATCATCTCATTTACTCATCATTTCTGTAGCTCTTGCCACATGCCATAGCCAGCTGTGTTATAGGATCAAATAAGACATCACCTCCAGGAGTCTGGTGGGAAAGAGAGCAAAGTATGTTCCTGATCACATCAGGAGAGATGCATATTAAGCTGGAGGTGGACGTAGACAGCCCTCTGAGCCTGCCTTGAAGATCAACTCTTCTCATGAATACCAAAGGACTTTTAAAAACTTTGACACAAGGGAAAAACTAGCAGTTGGTAACATGGGTGTTGTGGCAGCACAGTGGAGACTATTTTAAGAGTGTCCCTCAGTCATCCCACCTGCAAATGTTTGACTCCTCTCTGTATGATGCTAATAGTAATAAACACTTTCCTTCTTTTTTTTAGAGACAGAATTTCATTCCATTGCCCTGAGTTGAGTGCCATGATGTCATCGTAGCTCACAGTAACCTCAAACTCTTGGCTTCCCAGAGTGCTAGGATTACAGGTGTGCACCACTGTGCTCAGCCTACTTTGTATGTTTTCTCCTCTCAGTACTTGCACTCTCAAAGAGATAAATGGCATGTGTAGTGGCCAAGAAAAGTAAACCTCTAAGAGCTTCTGCTGTAAGTCGTGTGGCTGATTGACAACCCCAGTGGCCATGCCTCTGGTCAGAGAACAGTGTTCTCTAAGCCATGCTTTCTCCAGCTTGCTCCTAGAGAACAGCCAGGTCTGGCAGGGGTACTCAGGCAGGCTCATTCCTACATGGTATGAGACCCATTAATTAAATGCATCAAGGACCCACAGTACCAGCTGTGAGATGGACCTGAGCTGAACTCCATGGATCTCCTGACTAGAGGACATAGTAACATTTTGGGTCTCCTGGAATCACTGCCTGTTCAGAGCCAAGATTGAGAGTGGACACTTTGGGTAGTGTGTCAGGGTTCTTCCTCTCTTCAGGTCCTGCTTCTGTTCAAGAATAGGCAATGACTGAGGGGTCATGGCTCTTTGTTTTTATGATTCAAATTAGATTTATGTTCACTTAGTCTAGAGCTTTTCTGCCTATACAGATTAGGTGAGAATTAGTAGTTTTCCTATCTCTTTCACTTCTAGGAACACTACAACTAGCTAATGCTGTAGGCAACAGGTTGCTCTAATGGCTGACTGGAGCCTGCTGTCCATTCCAGTGGCTGCTCTCATCTTGCTTTTGGCAATTGAGTGGCCTCATGTGGCTCTGTGACCTGGGGTCCCATCACTCCCACTGCATTTCAGTTTGCCAGCTGAGTGGCCCTAGGGTAGAGCAATTCTGGACCTCTTCAAGCATACTGGACTCCTCCCACACATTCATCTCTTATGGTATTGGTAAAGGCATGTCTTCTGGGCCCTCCCAGTGTGGACCAGTAGATCTTCAGTGAAAAATCCATTCTATCCTCCAATTTCTTTATGCCTCTGAATTTTTTCCTTCACATTCAACCATTTCCAGCTACTCACATGGGCTCTGTGAATCTGTTTCAGCCCACCAGTCAAACATAGGCATTTAAAACTCCTGGAGCTGCAAAATTCAATGCATAATTCCTACCTAGGGAGCACCCATATCAATACATTTGTCCTGATCCAACTTTACATTTCTTCCACCATTATCCCACATGCTCAATGTCTCTTCCCATACCTGTTTCCTGGATTTCTCCTTGAAAATCCAGGAAACTCAAGTATAAATCAGAAAACTCAAGTAGCTATTTTAAGGGTTAGACACCTCCTTCAGAGTCACATTTTGTACCTCACCTTCTGGAACTTGAAGTTTAGAAGCAAAGAAGGCAGGTGGGAGTGGGATCCAAGAAAAGAAGCATTGTCTTGCCTATCGACTGCCTCAGGGGTGCCATCACCACTTCCTCAGGTAAGGCAGGGCTGGCCTCCTCAGGTGATGGTGGGAAGGCCAGAACTATGTGGGTGGGGAGGCAAATACCACTGGGAGTGGGGAGATACCTTCCACTGGAAAGGATATCGTCAGAGTTTAGGGCTCAGTACTTCTCGCTTTATCAGGACCTTTCCACACATCCACAATCCGACCTTCAAGTCCCCACGCTTCCACAGTCAGTGCCCTCGCTTAACAGTACACATTTGCTGTGAGGCAAGGACTTCAACTCGGATTATAAGTCAACCAATTGCAGGATGAATTTCTGCATTTGATTTTCAACAGTTTCAGCCTTGCTGTTGTAGTAGACAAGGCTCTTCTTGATGACACACCTGGAAGTTATTAGGTCATTTATGTGGCACTTGAGTCAGGAATTTGAATCCCTAAGTTCACCCTTTTCTTCTACCACTTTGTACGGCAACATAAGGGACAACCAACTAACGCTGTTATACAGCTGCGTGTTGCTTAACACAACTGAGAAATGCGTCATTGGGTGAATTGGTACTTCGTGAACATCAGAGTATACTTATAAGACCCTAGGTGGGGTAATCTGCTACACACCTAGGCTGTAGAATATAGCCTTTTGCTTCTAGGCTACTTCTGAATGCTATGGACAATTGTAACACAATGCACATAAGTACTTATTTAGCTAAACATAGACAATATTCAGTAAAAATAAGGTGACCAGACGTCCTGCTTTTGGCGGGACAGTCCTGATTTTTAACAATTTGTCCAGCCTCCCACGGAGTTTTAAAAAAGTCCCGATTTTTGAAAAGAATGTACGACAGCTAGGAAACACTGGGACAACGGGAAGGGAATATTCGGTTTTCGGCTGCTGAAAAGGTTAATATAACTCCATTTGGGAATGAAGAGGTTAATGTAACTTCATTTGGAGATGAAAAGGCTAATGTAAACTCCCTACTCCCCTTCTGGGCAAGGTCGCCCAGGTGGACTACGCCCTTCTCCTTTGAGCCACAGGAGCAGCCCTATACATAATTTTTTTTAATGTATTATATTTGTAAATTGCACTTATGTTGAAATTTTTAAAAAATTACAATACTATTTTTACATTCTATGAAAATTTTTGTTGTTCCATATAGACCAAATTTTTAATCAAGAACACACCTCTCCTCTGCCCCACGCCCACCCCACCCCCGATCAATGGTGTCCCACTTTACCAATGTTAAAATCTGGTCACCTTAAGTAAAAATACACTATAAAAATAAAACATGGTGGGTCTGTACAGGGCACTGATCAGGGATGGAACTTGCAAGACAGGAAGCTACTATGGGTGAGTCAGTGAGTGAGCAGTGAGTGAGTCAGTGTGAAGGACCTGGACATTACTGTGCACCGCTGTAGACTTTATAAACACTGCAGGACACACCAAATTTATAAGAAAAATTTTTTCTTAAATAATAAATTAATATTAGCTTATTGTAACTTTTTTATTTTATAAACATTTTCGTGTTTTTAACCTTTTACTCTTTTGTAGTAATGCTTAGATTAAAACACAAGCATTCTGGCTCCATACCCACAGCACAGTGATTACCGTGCCAGCCACATACACTAAGGGTGGTGTGTTTGAACCTGGCCTAGGCCAGCTAAACAACAATGACAACTGCAACAAAAAATAGCCAGGCATTGTGGCAGGTTCCTGTAGTTCTGGGTACTTGGGAGACTGAGACAAGAGAATCGCTGAAGCCCAAGAGTTTGAGGATGCTGTGAACTGTGATGTGACAGCACTCTACCGAGGTGAGCCTCTGTTTCAAAATGAAAAACAAAAACAAACCAAAAAAAAAAAACATTCTATAACTGTACAAAATATTTTCCTTCATTATATCTTTATTCAGTAAGCCTTATTCTACTTAAAAATTTTTAATCTTCTGGGTGGCACCTGAAGCATTACTACAAAAGAGTAAAAAGTTAAAAAACATGAAAAAGTTTAAGAAGTAAAGTTACAATAAGCTAATATTAACTTATTATTTAAGAAAAAAATTTTCTTATAAATTTGGTGTGTCTGTGGTGTTTATAAAGTCTACAGCAGTGTACAGTAATGTCCAGGACCTTCACACTGACTCGCTGCTCACTCACTGACTCACCCATAGCCACTAAACAATAGAAACTTCTTAGCTCCATTACAACCTTATGAAACCACTATTGTATCTGTAGTATGTCATTGACCAAAATATAATTATGTGGTTCTCAGCTGTCTTCCTTAGCTTTTCAAACAAATCATATAGACAGTCCCTTAGCTCCTTGTTCATTATCAGTCACTGGTTGGGAGTATCTAATACAGATATTTTGTGTTCTTTATAGTTTGTGCAATCAACCTTCAGTGCTCTCTTTATTGCTGGAAATAGAGTCCTAGCTTACTGAAATTTACCCGGATTAGAGAGCCAATTCCAGAAACTCCAGAACCAACTTAGAACACCCATCTTTAAATTTTTTTTCCTCCAAGAACCCTCCTGGTATTAAAGTCTGTATAAGTCAGGGTTCTCTAGAGAAACTTTACTAAAAAGATTAGATAGATAGATAATAAAGACATGTGCATATAGATATCCAGAAAGAGATTTATTATGACATATTGGCTCATGCAATTATGGAGGCTGAGAATCCCCACAGTCTGTTGCAAGCTGCAGCCCAGTGAACCTGGTGGTATAGTTCCAGTCCAAGTCCAAAGGCCTGATGACCAGGGGGCACAATGGTGCATGTCTTAGTCAAAGTCTGAAATCCCAAGAAACAGGAGCATCAGCACCCTAGGACAGCAGAAGATGGCCTTGCCAGCTGATACAATGAGAGCAAATTCATTCTTTCTCTGCCTTTTCCCTCTATTTGGGCCTTCAGCAGACTGGATGATGT
Source organism: Galagoides demidoff (assembly GCA_963574575.1). NCBI lineage: Eukaryota > Metazoa > Chordata > Mammalia > Primates > Galagidae > Galagoides > Galagoides demidoff. The sequence goes on from CAUYQV010184295.1 coordinate 12,507, forward strand.
CCACCCACATTGGTGAAGGTGGTCATTTTTACTCAGTCCAGAAACACTCCAGAAACAATGTTTTGCTAGTTTTCTGGGCTTCCCTTAACCCAATCAAGTCAAATTAACCAGCACAAAATTAAAACACATTAAATTAACAAATTATCCATCAAAATGAGGTGCCATCTCTGGAATTTTTGTTATTGTTTAAGACAGAGGTATGACTCTGAAGGAACTCCCTCACTTTGTGACTGACTGCCCCATAGGGACTTTCTACCCTAAAGAGCTTTCCCGTAGCTGCCGCCGCCC
>CAUYQV010184301.1:0-31703 GCA_963574575.1 Galagoides demidoff
TAATATAACAAATTATGAAGACTGTTGATGTATTTGGATATTTCAGTTATATGCCCAGCCATCTTAGCTGGAACGTATCCTACTTAGTAAAGTATCTCAAGAATGGAAAAAAATATATATCCAATGTAGTCAGTACTGTTATGAAACCAATTTACAATCACTCACACTTTCATATGAAGAATAGATCACAACTATGGCCCAGGATGAAGGAGGGAGGGGTGAGGTCAGATGGAGGGAGAGTGCATGGTGGGATGACTCCTATGGTGCATAATGCAAGGGTACATGTTAGATCTATTAAGTATAGAGTATGAATATCTTAACATAATAATTAAGTAAGTGAGGATATATTAACCAGTATGATGTAAGCATCCCAAATTATATATGAAATCAGCACATTGTACCCCCTAAATCCATTAATGTACCCATGATGTACCTCTTTATGATTTAATAAAAAAAAAATCTATTGCTGGATCATTCCAAACAGCTGATGGCCAAGGCCCAATTTGTCAAATGGTTACTTTCAATAAGGGGCTTTGGAGCTGTGCATTTCTCCAGAATGAGATAATTCCAGATGGGGGTCTCAATTATGTGGCAATATTGGGGAGACAGCTATTCATAGGGAGAACCTGCTTCCATTCCACAGGCTTCTAAGCCAGCCCTGGGGAACTCTACTGTTGTCATGTCATTTGTGGGAAAAGATCAAAATAGCTTCAAGTTAAAAGACCACAATGTTTAAATAAATATTGGCTGCTCTGTGTCTTATGTTACTTAAAATGAAACAAGATCGGCTCTGCGCCTGTGGCTCAATCGGCTAAGGCGCCAGCCACATACACCTAAGATGGCGGGTTCGAATCCCCAGCCCGGGCCCACCAAACAACAATGATGGCTGCAACCAAAAAATGGCTGGGCGTTGTGGCGGGCACCTGTGGTCCCAGCCACTTGGGAGGCCGAGGCAGGAGACTTGCTTGAGCCCAGGAGTTGGAGGTTGCTATGAGCTGTGATGCCATGGCACTCTACCCAGGGGGATAGCTTGAGGCTCCGTCTCAAAAAAAAAAAAACAAAAAACCCTCTAAATCAGTGGTTCTCAACTTTCTTAATGCTGTAACCTTTTAATATAGTTCCTCATGTTGTGGTTACCCCTAACCATAAAATTATTTTTGTTGCTATTCATAACTATAATTTTGCTACTGTCATGAATCGTAATATAATATCTGATATGGGGAATGGTCTTAGGCAACACCTGTGAAAGGGTTGCTCAACCCCCAAAGGGGTCACGACAGGTTGAGAACCACTGCTCTAAATGAATGCTGAGCGCAGTGGCGCACACCTATAATCCAAGGCTGAGGCAGATGGATTGATTAAGCTCAGGAGTTGGAGACCAGCCTGAGCAAGAATGAGACCCCATCTCTACTAAAAATAGGTCAGCCAAGCATGGTGACACACACCTGTATTCCCAGCTACTCAAGTGGCTGAGGCTAGAGGATCGCTTGAGCCTAGGAGTTTGAGGTTGCTGTGAGCTATGATGATAACACGGCACTCTACCCAGGGTAATAGACTCTGTCTCAAAAAAAAAAGAAAGAAAGAAATTGTTGGTGACTTCCAGGTTACTGAACACATGGATGCTTTGAGAAGGTGGCATGTGCAGTGATGGCCTCAAAGCACTACACTCTCCATCTCCAAAGAACTTGCCCTCTGCATTGCTTCTATTTGGCTGTTACTGGTTGTATCCTTTATAAGAAACTGGTGAGTTGTTCTCATGAATTAGGGAACATGGGTGTAGGGTAGGGAGGCCTCTGAATTTGTTGTCAGCTGGGAAGAAGTACGGGTAGCTTAAGGACCCTGTTAGTGGCTGGCTTCTGAAGCGGGGGCAGCCTTGTAGGATTGAACCTTTAACCTGTGGAATCTTTGTTAACTCTGGGTAGTTAGAGTTGGTGATGGAAAATTTAAGAATTGGTTGTGGACATTGTTTGGAAAAGACTCAATATTTGGTGTCAGAAAAAAATACATATGATGTTTTATGAATGAATGAATGAAAGAATCTCTGTTACTTGCTCTATTTTAATCAAATGTAAATAAAACCCTGATTTATGTAAAGGAAGGCCAGATGTTGGGATGCCGAAGCAGGTGGATTGCATGAGATCAGGAGTTCAAGACCAGCCTAAGCAACAGCGAAACACTGTCTCTAAAAAAAGTAGCTGGGTGTTGTGGTGGGTGCCTGTAGCCCTAGCTACTCAGGAGGCTGAAGCAAGAGAATTGCTTGAGCCCAAGAGTTAGAGGTTGTTGTGAGCCATGACACCAGATCACTCTACTGAGACAACAAAGTGAGACTCTATCTCAAAAAAAAAAAAAAAGAAAGAAAAGAAAGAGAAAGAAAATAGTAAAAGTAGCTTACTAGTTCATGGCACTCAAAAGTCTGGGGCAGACATCAGAATGGGAGAAGATTTTCGCAGGCTATGTCTCTGCTTCACTTTTTAAACACTAATTTAACTCCAGACATTAAAGATTATCCTCGTATAAAGTATAGTCTTGTCGTCTCTAAAATGGCCAGATTCATTTGATTTGACTGGTTCATAAATACAAATGCACTAAATTCTAATTCTGGGAGACTAAGTAGCATAACATGTAAATATTGCATCAATTGTAGTTTACTGTTTGTCTTTCATTTGTTTGATGAGTGGTTTGAAATCTATGAAGAGTGACAATCTCAGGATAGATGATTAAGGAAAAATAGCATATTATTCTACTTGTTGCATTGACAAAGATTTATTAGAGGAATTTGGCTGTAATTTTTCTCTGGTCCATTTTATTTCCAATAATAGGTAATCATGATCATATGTATTGAGTGCTTATATGCACATTTATATTTAAAAGTAAAGACATACCTTGAAATACTATTTGGGCAGGGGTGTTGTAATATACTTTGATCACCCTGTGGTTGCAGGAATACTAGCACTTTCATCATGCCCCTAAATTCATTGGTGTTTCAGTGTGAGAGTCAACGTTAAAATTATTTCACAATTTTAATTTCAAACTTCAAGGCCTGACAGTGTATTTGTTACTATTAAGGCTTTTTTTTTAAATTTGTCAAGATAAAAAAAAACCTTAAATAAGAAAATATACTGTTCTTGAGAGACAAGAGATGAAATGAGAATAATTTCACATATAAATACATGGGAAACTTAATCTTTGAAGGATTGTTCCATTTGTGTAGCACAAAGTGGGAAATTATGACCTTCAAATAATGTCAGAATTAACTTAAATTTCACCTTCATCCTCCAAAGAGTGGAGCTGGTCCTAAAGATTGCCTTGTTTAATAAATATCTATGGGCCAGTTCTCACTACTCTCATGGTGGGGGAGGCTTTCAGAGAGCCAGTCAATTTGATTTTGGTCTTCAAGGGGGAAAAAAATACCCTCCTACTGCCTATGGTATCATAGTGTTACAAGTACGTAATTACCTTCACTAGAACATGATGCATTATCTCTCTTACTGTTGAAAACATCAGAGATATAGGCTAATTTATAGCATTTTCAAATCTTGTCAGCTGTGTAAAATCCTGTTGTTTCACATCAAGATAATTTTTCCTTATAAAACTTTCTTTCTTTTGTCTCCTAATAAATATGCCCTTTCTAAATCCTTTTTTTCTTTGAAAATGAAAAGACTAAAAGGACTACTTTTGTAATTAAAAGTCATTTTAAAATAACCTGGGAAGATTGTTTCTAGATATCAAAACATCTTTATGGTCCCATTTCTATGGCAAGAAAGACAAGCGGCTGGAATCGCACGCATTTGACTGTAGTCTACATTAATTACCTTCTATTAAAAAATGACAAAGACCTTTTTGAAAGAGAATCTGGCATTCCTTCCACAGAAATGATGGCAGACACCCTACTTTGCTGATTTCTTGACACTTCTAATTACCTGTATTCATCTGAAATCGTTTCCTTTGTAGAGAGTTATTGGCATGATTTTCTGAGAACAAGAGGAAAATGGAAAACATTTTAGCAAGTTAAGGAAAAAAAAATCAACAGTCTCATTGTTTGCCGCTTTTGTTGAAACTACCTACACAAGTCATTTGAGGGACATGGAGGTAAATGAAAGGTTATACTTTGCCCTGCATGTTGTTGCTGGTATTTGTAATGTCAATAACTGTAGAAGGTTGTCAGGAAACTGGAGAGATAAAGGTCAATGGCAATGACAAATATATCATTGTATGTGTTTGAATATGCAATATCACCCTAGTCTTCCCGGAGAGGCTTTCTCACCCGGGAAGTATCAATCAGGTGCTATAGGAAGCCCACCTCTTGTTCTTCAGTCTCCTGGGGAGATTCAAAGCTTGAAAACCAGTCAGAGGATTTTTTTTTTTTTGAGGGGGGATGTTGATACTGTAGTTATTGCTGAACACATATATCAATGCTCATTTCTTTTCAAGGTGGGATTAAAAAAAAAAAACATGAAAGGTTATCCAGTTTCTCTGATTGCTTCTCGGGTAGGAAATTTTTCTTTTCTCCAAATGAGGAAGACACAATTCCACCTTGAGTATCATTGCAATGAGGGAGATGCTGGAGCTTTTCAGTGTTATAAGTGAAATTAAATATTAACTATACCTTTCATACAGACTTGACAAAAATTTAGTTGGGCTAATGGTGACCCCTTATACCATGCCCTGCCTCCTGTTGATTTTTGACATGTTAAAAAGTACGGTCATTTAGAGTCAATAATAAATTATTTACAAATGAAATGCACAATAGGTTACATAAACTGTGTCTCCACTGAGATCTAATCTGTTAAAATACATTTTCATAAAAACTCAAGCAGAATTTTTGGGTTCAGTAGAAAAATGCCTCTGTCTTCCTTTTAGTTAATTGTACCAAAGAAATCATTTAAAACCTTTTGGGAAAAAATTAAAAGTAAAAATAAAATCTTAAGAGATTTTTTAAATGAATGTGCTTCAATTTGGTCTCGGAGAACGCCTGAAGGATATAAACAGAGTGTGTTTGAAAGACAGAGGGATCACATTTTTGGATATACCTTTTTAATTTTTGTGTCTGCTGGTACTCCCCATTAAAATGAAGTATTTCAGAAAATCTGCTCTTCTTGAGACATTCTGCATTTTCTTGGGTATTAGGACCCCTTTTCCTAGCCCTGACCCAGAGCACAAGTCATCCACCCCAAACACACAGGCCACAGGGAAAGAAAGGTGAAAAAGAGGTTTGCTACTGAAGACTGAACAGAGTGACAGGAGAAAGAGCAGTAAGCCCAGCAGCACCCTGAGGTGACACATCAGGAAAAGGCTCCAGGGGACAGAGAGGGCCTGGAGGAGCCAAGAGATGGAAGGGAAAAAACGATGTAGGGAAGGGAAAATAAGGACGGGCCTCACCAAGATAAAGTGTATATACAACTGAACCCCATACGTATCTTTGTTACGTAGGAAAAGTGAGATAGACTGAAGCCAGAGAGGGAGAAGTAAAGTAGACTGGAGAGATTATTGAGAGAGAAAAGAGAAGTAGTCGGGAGGCTGATTAGAACAGAAAGTCCGGGACAGAAGGAAAGAAACAGAAACAGGAAAGGGTCCCTCATGTTTTCTAGCGAAGGCGTCTGTTCCTGGAAGGGACAGTCAGTCGATTTCCTTTATCTTCTACATCTGGCACAGGTAAATGAACCAGTTTAGAAAAGCAGGTGCCGTTCTCATCACAGTGAATCTATAGTGCTCTGTGTTTTTCAGTTTTAAATACTCTGTAGCATTCATTACAGTTTTTTTTTTTTAATAGTGAGCTTTTCTAAAGCTCTAATTCTTTCCAGAGAAATAATAACCTGAAAAGTCCTCAAACATAAAGCTGAATGATGGAAGCAGGACATTTTGATTTTGGATTATTTCATCTTTCATTGGTGTCCTTTTTTTTTTTCCAGTTAACTTTTTATCCTATGTCTGACCTTCGGACAAGACTCCTATGTAAGTAAACACCCTGGCTGCATTCACCATGTGCCAAGGGACAGCTTCAGCATTGTCCCAGAGTTTTATTTATTTTACTTTTTAATTTTTGCAAATTGACATGATACAAACAGAAAAGGACCTTTCTCTTGTCTTTTTTGCTTGAAGGGAGCATTTTCTTCCTGAAGGCAACTGAAGGTTTTAAGAAACCATACAGGGGCTCCCATATGCTAGACGTGAATTAAACAGGGAGAACTTTCCTTTGCAATTTCAGCAACTTGGACACAGCCGCTGGAAACAATGGAGTACCGGACTGTCTGTGAAAGAATATCTCCTCTTCACAGGCTAACATCTGAGTGAGGATGAAGATGTGAAGGGTTGATTCTTAAAATGTTATCCCTCTCGCCTTTATTTTGGGTAGAGGTTAGCTTGGTGTTGAGTGGGTAATACACTGCAAGCACTTTCATAATATTTCTTGTGATTTTTTTCTTAAAGCATATGAGAGAGAATGCAAATAATTAACGATCGTGTGGGACAAAATCGTGCTATTTTGTCTAGTAGGGGATTGGTCTTGAAAATCTGTTTATTAAATCATAATTTTCTATTGAATTTGCATAATTTTACAATTTTTTCCCTTCCCCAGGACAATATTTAAGCAATAAAAGAATTACAGAGCGATTTTTGCTTTTCTCTCTCCTTTGTTCATCGTATCACTGGCTGTTTTAGTCATCAATGGCCCCACAATGGGAACTATTCAGAATTAGTGGAATTCTTCTAAAGTTCTTGTCTCCAGACTGAAAATTTTATATAATTTCTGAGGGAAATGACATACTCCACAAAGTGAACGTGCAGAAAGAGTCCTGCAATTTGCAGGTGTTGCATGAGAGAGATTAGATATAATTTTATTCATATCTATCTTCTCTATCTCTCTATGTAGACAGATAAAGTATTAGACTGACAGAGGGTGCAGTTGTGAGGAAAATCATAAATCTCAGGGCCCTTCTGAGGTAAGAAAAGGGTGAAGGCCAAATGCTTCCAGTTTTTTAGACGTTAACTTAAGCTTACATAGACACACCAATACCTTTTCTCTTTCTTTCATTCACACATGCCATGATAACCCAATCTTCTTGTTTGAAAGGAAAAATTATCTAGATTTTAGTGTAATGTGAATTTTTTTTCAGATGGAGGGGGTCCAAACTCACTAAACTCTTATTTATTAAGCATATGCTTAAGGAAATGAAGTAGACATAAAATTATTTTGATTATTTTTTGCCTTCTAAACAAATTATTGAAGTTTTGGTCACTTTTCAAGACATTATGATCTCAATTTAAGCAAGAGAGGACAACCCAAGTAAAAAGGAGAAGTTAGAGGAGCAAGTAGAAACAGTTACAGTGAGAGTTGGTGGTAAAAGCAAAAGCAATTGCTAGTGGAAAGAAAATATAAACTTTAAATATAAAAAGGGGAAGATTTGTTCAGCCATAAGTAAGAAAAAGATACAAGAGGCCATAGTGGGTCCCAAGCTAATCATGAGTTAAAAACGCAGCCCTATTGTTCAAAGACAAAAATACTAAAAGATAGTCACTGAGAATTTAGAAATATAAAAATAATCATTCACATTATATATATTATCAATCCGTTCTTCGTTATTCTATCATGTCCTTTGGCTCCTAATACTCATGCCAATTGTGCGGAACTTGGAGTGGGTCCAGAGGAAGCAGCAAAAGAATTGAAGGGTTTGGAAATAGACCCAATGAAACAAGGGTAAAGAGACTGGCCTTGTTTAGTCTGGAGAGGAAAAGAATTGGAGGGAATTAATAGCAGTCTTCAAGTTCATGAAGGAATGCAGTCCTCTGCAGGTAGAGGTGAACAGCTGGGCTCTGTTTCCTCTGAGACTAGTACAAGACAGCAGAGTCTTCAATGCAGAAGATGGGGATTTAGGCAAGATGCTAAGAAGATCTTCCCTACCTCAGGGGAGGGCAGGGAGAAGGCCTTTGGGATTTAGTATGTGTTGAATTATTATTATTGTTATTTTTGTAGTCAGCTCATCCACATTGCAGAATAAAAAGAGAGAATGAAATCTGCAAAACAGGAACTTATGCAGGAAATGAAACAAAGAATGAATAATTGTGATCTAGGGATAAGGTCCATCTGGGGTGAAAGAGTACTAAATTCTAAAAGTGTGTTAAGAGTCAGAATATTGGACCAGAAAGGAAAATATATTACAGAAAACAGAAAGGGGTTAAACAGCTAAAGACAAGGTAATGAAACTCTGGGAGCATGGCATGAATTTAGAATAAATATATAATTTTAATCAAAATTTTGTTTCAGTGGTGGAAAAAGAGTTTTAAATATCCATGTGCATACTATATACCAGTCACTAGTAATTTTAAAAAGTTCTGTGGTATTGACACCCTTAAATATTAAAATTAGGGTCAACAATAGGGTTTTGTCATTTTAGTTCCAGTATTATATGAAAACAAAAAGTAATGGGAAAATTAAAGAACTTCTCAAATCTTTTCCAACCTTTGAGTTTTGACATAAGGGAAAATTGTGATTAGGTGCTAAGAAAATGATACTTATATACCGTAAGAATAAAGTGTGTCTAGAACTAAAGAAGCAATGTTATAATAGTAGGAATAGCTCAGAAAAATGACTGCAAACATCATTGAAATCCTTATCATGAGAGATATTAACGGAGTGTTCAGTGATCTAAATTTTATGCAGTTCAAACAAGGGAATGTGACTTATGAATTTAAGAAATTTAGAGTCTAGGACTGGTTATCATTTGATAAGAATGTGGCATTCTAGGGGAATCACCTGGGGTTACAATATCCATTGCACTTACAATGATGCTTAGGTAAATATAGAGGTGTAAGCATCCATTTTAGCAAACTGAATTGTGAAGAGATATGCAGTAGCTTTCAAAATAATTCAGAGGTTAAAATTCCTAGTCACCTTGAACTACAATTGAAACTCCGACCAATAATCAAAATTGTGCTTAAAGATCCCAAATAGACTGTGGGTCTTTGTAGGCAACTTGATTCCTAGATGACTTGGTCAGTTTTTATCAATTTTCTGGTTACTCTTATTTCTTCATCACTCTCCCTCTTTGAAATGGAGTGGGTCCTGCTTGTGTTTAGCTTTGTTGGACCAAACCTCTCTATTTCACAGCTGTATCTCGTCATTGATAGATTTAGTCTAATGCATTTTGCAATACACTTTTTTTTCTCCCTGATGTTTGAAACTTTTCTTCACTCTAAAAAGCAGAAAATAGAATAGTCCATATTTGAATTTATTTTGCCAAGATGATAGTTATGTATATTTTATAACATTCTGGTACACAGAGCTTAGCAATTTAAAAATAAATCCTTGAAAATATTTTTTACTGCTTTTTAAAAATATACTCACAAACACTTTACTTGTAAAATGATTTTAGTTTGGAAATATATCTTAGTGTCTCACTCTCTCTCTGTCTCTCTCTCCACAAAGAAAAGCCTTTTGTTCTGGTCTCCCTGGCACTACCTCATTCTGTGACTTTCTGCTGTCCCCTAGTGGCATGTTAATCTTCTTGACTACTGTGTGATTGCCCTGGAACCAATTCTCTCCTCTCTGTGCTTTCTTGTGACTCTCATTAGCAGACAGTTAAAATACTATTAAACAACCCATAAGCTGCCTTTTAGAAGCAATAACCCTGGTCTTTAACCCAAACAGTCTTCCATTTATGAATCCTTACACGAGTAAACATGTCCAGGGAACTCACACTATGTGGATACATTTTATTATTTCACCACCATAAACATTTCAGGTTTTTTAGAATTCTAATACAGAACTGATGAAACCAAAATGTTATCAGTTTTGACTGTTCCATACATAACAAACATACTGTAGCGAAAAGGTGATTTGTGACAGGTCCAACTGTTGATGTCTACAGGTTTACAAACAAAAATTGTATCCTTCTTTTTAGTTTGCTTTTCAATGTCCTGATTGGTGACTATCATTGTATTATTTGCTCTTTCCATGGTGATACATTTCTATCAAATATTTAAAAATATATAACAACACCATCCACATCGGAAGCATTAGATGAAATTCGTTTGTGTAAAACAGAAATTTGGATCAACATTTACCAGGATGCATAAAGAATAACATCTTTTCTGTATGTTATCTTTCTTTACATGTGCATCAGAATTTTTTAAAATTTAAAGACGGATTGATTATTTTACCTTCCTTTATGCCTATGTGCTTGAGCTGCAATGTTTAGCTCTAATATGTGGCTGGTGAGTCTTTCAGTGTAACATTTTAGTTTCCTGAATTAATCATTTCACATTTTGTGTAACAAAAATGGAACGTAAGAATTTGTCAAAAGCATTATTTCAGTTTTTAAAGAAATTTAAAACTGATAAAGAATTACTAAAAAGTCTGGCTTACACAATTCTTTCAAAAGATGGCTAAAAGTAAACCAAGACGAAGGTCTGATGAAATCTAGCCCATTAGCTGAACATTACAGAAATCTGAGATGTGGACTGAACTAATGATTTCTTGGCACTGCGTTGTTTGGCCCTTGTCATGGTTTTGACAATTATCACATGAATAGCAACACTTTTTTCTTTCTGAACTCAGGGGGAAAGGGGTTTTGGTGGGGGTAGGGGTGGGAAGGAGGCCCAAAGCCTTGGAAACCCCTATTTCTTCGTAATTCATGTGTACAGTGTGGCCATGTGGAAGAAAAAGAACTGAGCTGTAAAGGTCCTGTTAAATGACTACGTCCTTGTTCCTTCAGGGAAAAGTTGATGTAGTTTTTGAACTGCCTTGCATCTGAAAGCTCAGATTGCTGCCCAATTTAGTCATTTTGTCTGTTTATACATGCCTCCACCGGGATAAGATATCAAAAAACAAAGCCCTAGATTGCAATCAATCTTGGCTTAAGAGCGAAGTTTCCGGCCCATCCAAGAAGCCCAATGGACTATCACGAGGAAAGGGAAAGGGAAGAGTAGAAACCTCTTAAACTTTTTCTCAAGAGAAAAGATAAACTACTTCTCTAAACTTCCCTAGCAAATGATAGAACTCATACTCTTTCCTTCAATTTTGCACTGCCACCCAATTTCTCAAATTCAAATTACGTGGTTTTCTAAAAATACGTCCTCCATCAAACACTATAATTTACAATAGCTATTTTTCACCGAGAAATGTCTGATTCTTTTTTTTTTAAGTTGTCTATTCAGATTGCAAATGTTCTAAAAATGTTCTCCTGGAGTTATTTTTAAAACCTCATGGTATGTGGGATAATAAATATTGTTGGGCCGTTACTGGAAACATTGAAAACAACGCCTCTGACAGGTTAATAGGAAGAGGATTCCAGCTGCAATTTTAATCCATTTTATGGTAGATAAATGTGACTCTCTGAAAATCTTAATTCTAATGATGAGATGGGAACATTTTTTCCACTTTCTAGATTCTGTGAAGTTAATTGTCTTGCAGGTTATTTTGAAAATAAAGACAGAAAAGAGTTGCCTTTTTAAAAAAAAATTTTTTTTTTTAAATCCAGAGACAGTCTTAATAAATCTTCTCTAAAGTAATATAGCATTATCAGTGGCCTATTCTCTACAGAATTAGTTTTTCCAAAACAAATAATAAAGCTGAGCAGTCCTCCTTTTTACAACTCTGGAGACTATCTAAACAAAATGAACAGATTTATAGGGCTATTTTTAGTGTGTGTCACTTGCATTACGGTTTACATTTGCTTTCGAACCTTATTTGACATTCTCAGTAGAAAAATACAGGCAGAACCCTCATTAAGATCCTTAATAAAGGACAGTCTCCATAGGGCAGTTACCCAAAAAACCAAAGTTGAGGTCCGTACAAGAATGTCGTTTCGGACTTTATGGGATGCCGCTTCATTTTCACTTGTCTGAGTAGTAAAGCCCTGAACCAGATTAGAGAGTTAGAAGTTCTGTTTCTAAAAATCATTAGGCCTGGGGAGAGTCTACTAAAAAGAAGTGATGTGAAAGCACAGGTTTTGACGGTAGGAATTGCCTTACAGCAACAGGTAAGTCCTACGATGCTTACATAACTATTATTTGCCCCTGAATTGTATATTCACATTAAAGTGAAAATTAACTTGTGAGAGAAGTCTGGGACAATGTTGTGATTCTCTGCAAGCCGCTCTCCTATGAATAAAAAGTACAGGAGGAAAAACTTACGCAATGTTATGAAATATGTCATCACGCGTAGATTTATGGAAAATAGAACCATGTTACATTTTAAAATACAGATGAGAGGATTAAATGTTTGCATTTTGTCTAAACCCAATTTCTCTACCAGTTTGTTCCATGTGAGGAGAAAGGCCAGTGCCTTCCATTGTGAAGGGGACCCAAGGTCCCTGGCATATACAAATAAGGAATGAAGAATTCAACTCCTTTTTTTTTTTTTTAATTCTGAAAAGATGTATCAAGTGGAAAATATCAGAAGGCTAAAATCAGATACATGTTTAACCCCATCGTCATAATTTATTTTTTCCATGTAAAGGAGCACACTTTGATAAAGTTAGACTGTGCAGGAAGCCTAACTGGACACCCTGGTCAGTCTGCTGTGTGCTTTTGAATTAATCATTTCATATAAAACTCCCTAGTAAGGAAATGCCTTAGCTGTAGACATCATTTAGTAAAAGCCTGTAGAACTCCAATTCAAAGGTAAGAAAATAGACAAGAATTTTACACCAACCACCCCTGATAAGATTCTGTTTTTTTCAAAACAAAAACATGCCTCCAAAGTGTGGTGGTGTGGAACTGTCCGGCTAAACCCTCAAAACATGCCTTCCCACAAAGCAGCCTCTTTAGTTTCATGAAATAATTGTTTTGAACAACAAGAAAAGTAACTTGACACAGCTATTAGAGCTATTAAAAGTCAGTGTACCACATTCAAACCGAAAAAGAGATTTCTATAAAATGATTGCTTTGCAGATTGCTCTTTAGGAACTGGAATAAGTTGAAAAGTGAAACGATACATTTGGGCTAATAGAGAATCATTGTAACCACTGAAAAAATAGAAATTAAGGCACTTGGGGAGGTTTCAAATGGTTTGCTACAGATATCTAAGAAAGTAGTTTTATAGCTTGATGAGTGTTTTTAACTAGTTAAAGATGTTACTACAGCTACCTTAAAGCCACGTTGTAAACAAAGGCTCTGGTTAAAAGATTGTCAGAGATTTTCTTTTTTTAAGTTGAAGCTTTCAATCATCCCATTTCTTTGGCTTTGCAGTGTAAAGGAATTGCTTTTCTATAGTAAATTTATCAATTACTAATTAGTTTGGTGGTGAGTGCCTAATTTGGGTTTCTTTATAATATCAGGCCAGTTTCAATTTCTTCTAGCACTGGTTTGCCCTGGCCTATTTAACATATGAATTAAGCTCAAATATCTTTCACAATTCAATGCTGTACTTATTCCTGCCAAAATAATAAAAAATAATTTATTGTTGTAATCTCGATTTATGGTTTAGTTAGGCAGAGTGAAAATATGACCTCTGTAGGAATCCCCATTGCCCCCTAAATTCCAGTTTGCTTTACAATGGGTTTGTGTGCTGGTGAAAGTTGGTGCAGCTAACACTTAATATGTCGATTTAAAAATGAGCTGCTTTTGATTTTAAAATAATATTTAAACGAGAAGCAAAAAATAAAATCCTTCTCTACAAATAGATTATTTTGCTCCTCCTTATAACTTTAAATAATCAAAAAAAAAAAAAGAAAGAAAGAAAGATAAGATAAATATATTGCAAGCAGGGACAGATGAAGCATTTTTCAAAATTAAACTGCTATGACAAGCAATTGTAAGGCAGTCTGTTTTTTTTTATTTGGAGGGGGGTAATTAGGGGTATTATAATTGAAAATGCATACCCACAGCAACTTAAATCTTCTTTTTAAACAAATTTACACACAATGCTTTAGAATTTTGGTAATCTTTACTTTCCAACTTTGGTGGATTTATTTCAAATTTTTATGTTCTCGCTTTATGTGTTATATATTTTTGCCCCAAAGCATTCTCCAAATGGTAGTTATTTATGTGAATAATAGAACAAAGCATGGAAATATGGCTTTTCTCCTTACTCTACTATTGAAGTCGAATATATGATTAGCCAGAACTGTGGTTTAGTAGCAGTATTTTGAAAAACACCCAGAATAAGTCAATGTCAAATTAATTAAGCATGGAACTATCATCATTATTTTTTTTTAAATATACATATATATATACACCATCAGGGCTTTTCAGCTGTAAATAACTGTTATGAAGAAAATAGAAGGTTGTATCTTTAAAAAATTAGCATATTCTACCTCTTTGGAATGTTAAAAAGATTCAGTCCTCCACTTGGATTTGTGGAGTTCGTGGTTAAGGAATTGTTCCTGATGATAATGAAGTCACATGGTTAACCCTGAATTTAGAAGTTGACGACACACCAACAGGCAGTACTCTGACTTACAATTCTTATCTCTCTCTTTTATAATTTGGAAAACGTGTTTCTGCATCAGCTTCCTCACTGCATGCAAAGAGGCCTCACTTCTGAAGTCAAAAAGTTTACCTTATCCCAATTCCTAGTGTTTACTTTGTTACTCAAGTCAGAGGCAAAGAATATTTTCTTAAGCATTGATTTTTTTTGTTTTTTACCCTACTGTGGTTAATAAGAACGTGTCATAAAGAGGTCCTTCAGGTTGAAATGCATATTAAAATCATCTTTGATTTCCCAAAACTATTCCTAGTGAAAACAGAGGGAATTTCAATCATTTTATCATGGGGGTTATACGCCTAGGTATACTTTTAATTAAACGCCAGTCTATAAATAAGCAAATAATAGAAGTTAGCAGAGAAGCAGTGGATCTAAATGATGGCGGTTGCTCATTTATCTCTGTCCTAACTAGACAATAGGGAGTGACACTGGCCTGTTGTTTCCTATGCATTAAGATTTCCTTCTTAAACAAATGCAATTGAGGCGGTTTGTTTTTCGACAGCCCGGCACACACTGCCAGTGGCCAGAGTTTTGTCTTGTCTTCATCCAGGGGAGGATTAATCTTGGTGATGGTGCAAACAAAATGTATGTCTGAGGTCAAAGTGCAGACTGCCTTTTGGGATCTGCATTACATTAATGTCATTTTTGGGTTCCTGACGTTAATCAAAACCAGCACCATAAAGCGTCACTTAGCTAATTTGTGTATTATTGTCAATGTTACCATTAATTATGCGATTGTGAGGAAAAAGAGGATTAATGAGATGTCACAGGTAATTTACAATGATCACGCTCCCCAGGACATTAAGAAAACACTAGCTGGGTAAGATTACCATGCAATCATAATAGGATGCAAGGAGCAAAAGTCTTTGTAGAGGCACCACACTAATACTGTTCGTCATTATCGAAATCCCTCTTCACTAGATCAATGCCTAACTTTTAAATATGTTGTTCAAATTAAATATTTGCTTTGCCCGAAGCATCAGGCCTTAACGTATGAATTGTGTGACTTTGGTTGAGGCATCGAAGTTGTAAGAATAGGCCTTCGTTTTTTGGAAAGGCAGGCAGAGTCATGGACTGGATAGTTCATGTTCCGTGAACTCTTGGGATCATCTTTAATACCTCTATGACGCCATTTTAGGTGATTTGGGTGGTTGTATTTAAATCAGACCAATACAAATTTGTCTTATATCAGTCTATCATTTTATCCGCCTAGTTTTCACTAACCACCATGTGCATAAAAGGCTGTTGTTTTCCTCTCGTCCCATTTCTGGAATTCACTCATCGTGTGTGGGGGTCTCGTAAGAATTATGTCAGCACAATACACGTGAACATGTAAGTCTACAAAGTCCTATGTGTGGTCCCAGGAGGGGAAAGGCCACGTGGAAACACTCCAGTCCCTGTGCAGTGTGGTGAGTGGGGAGTCTGTTTGGAGAACAATCTGGAGCTGCCAGGGACAAGTGGAGGTTGCTTTAGTCTGTGACGAGAGAAACAAGCCTGGGATAGGAGAGCTCACTGAGAACCTGAGAATCCCGTAGCAGAGGTTCTGAGACCCAAGTCAAGAGAGGAGCCAGCTCTAGGACGCTCCAGGAGACAGGAAGATGGGAATCGTTAAGAAAGTGGACTAAATCTGTGACATTCATTTATTTAACAGATATTTGTCCATCTCTCATCAAGCAGTAGGTATCACAACAAGGGTTGGGATAGACAAGGGAGTAAACCAGATGTGATCCCATGAACTTCAGAGCTCAGAACCTTGGTAGGTCAACTTACCTTGCCTTTAGAAATGATCCACGTATGGAAAAGCAGGAGGCTGTGTAGAAGGAGCCCATTTAGGGAGTCCATTTGATATTTTTTTCCCATTTGCTATTTTAATTTGAATTTTTATTTATTCACTTGGGTTTTGTCCTGGGCTTATTTTTATTTATTTGAAGAATCGTATAATGAAAATACAGAAACACATATTTGCTCTCACACACATGTGTGTGCTCTAAGTTTAAATCCCAGCTCTGGGAAACTTTGAATGAGTTATTTAACCCCTTTCATGTGTCAGTATCTTCATCTGTGAAATGGAAACAATAAGATTTACCCACTGTGGTCATGAAGATTAAATGATATAATGAATGTAAATTACTTATACGGGACTCAGCACACATGAAGGGTTTACTAAGTCAATGGTTTTTGGCCTTAAATTTTTATCAGGAATACCTGTGGAACTTCAACAACTACAGCCACCTGCCCAGACTCCAAATCTACTGAATCTCAATACCCAGATATAATATCAACGTGTAACCTAGATGAAAATCACTGCAATAAAGATTAAATATTTATCATTGACTAATAGGAATTATTGTTAGCATTAATATTGCAGTGAAACATCTACAACATTTTTAATCTGATAACATAGCCTAGAGGCTCCATCCACGGCATTGTGAATTTTATCAGGTCCCTGTATGTGTGATTGTAACCTTTGGAGCCGTATGATTTGAATTGTGGCATATGAGAATCTACAAAGTAATGTTACATTACAAGTGCTGTTTGTTTTTGTGTGTACATGTGTGTTCATGCGTGGATCCATTTCCCTGGGGTGTGTGCAGAAGTTTGAGATGGCTGGTGTTATATGAAAGCTGTTTTGAAGAAAAATTGTTCACGTGCTAGAATAAGGTCAAACCACAAGTGAGCTGGACTTCAGCAAATGAAAATAAAACATTTATTAACATTTATTAACATTGTCCACTCTCACTTTTTTGTATTTATGGTATATTCCAAGGAGATTTCCCTGTGGAGATGAAATTTCAGAAGTAGAGAGGGAAAAAGAGGGAGATGTTTCAATAAAAATGTTTTATTATTGATTTGGCATTGTTGGGGCTGACGTAGAAATACAGTTTATTTCTTTTTTTTTTATTGGTTCTGCAAAGTAATAGCTTAGCATAGCTATTAGTTTATCTTGTAACTAACCTTTGAACTACTTTCTAAGTTGGTTATTTCTGAGAAAGCAGTATAGTCCATAAAATAAACACTGAAAGACTTTTAATAGCATTAAGTGTACTGGAGGAGGAGATGCCGAGAGATCTTTTTCCTTCTGGTCTATGACATTTTATGGATATGAAATCTCTTTCTTTATTATCATGGTCCTTGTAGTGGCAAAATACCTGCTCTGAATAAAATTAAGGATCTAGCTGTGTACAGACTTTATTCATGTTCTGAAATTAAATGGCCATTGTGCTTTATCTATTCACCATAATGGCGTAGGATGAAGAAAAAACTTTCGCAAAACGTTCTGGACCAAAAGAAGTTTATGGAGGGATGAGATGTGACACATCAAGATATAGACTTTTGTTATCTTAAAAATGTGAATGATAATTTGTGGAACTGTAGGTAAGATCAATCAAAATTGTTGTTTAAGACATCAGAAGTATACATATACGTTTGTAAGTTTTATATAAATGCATTGCAGTTCCCTGAAGGCAGGATTGCCAACATATTTGAGTAAGGAGTAGAAAATCTTGCTCCAGTGACCACAAAAGTGCCTCTTAACAGAATTATGAAAAAAAAATTCTCTAAGATTGTGAATTTTCATATCAAAGAAAGTTGCTTAAGTAATTATTATAGCATTTCTATCTTTTCAACAGCTGGCCCCAAATATCCTAGCAACCTTTAAGATTGCTGTGGTCCTATATTATTGATCAAGCATCACCAAACCCAGGTTGTACTTATGGAGTATAAAGCCACACATAATCAACAATTCTAAAAGGTCCTCTCAACATCACCATTCACCAAGAAAAGGGGTGTGTATCCTCATGTTAAATCCTTTGAAAAATAATGAGCTTTGAGAATAATAAGCATTGAATTACTAAATACTCTTACTGTAAATAAATATTTTTGGCTTTGAAGGTTATTTCTGCCCTATAAACATTAATATCCCTTGGAATTTCTGTTTCAGGGAACACACTCCAAGTGACATGGAGGGAATATTTTCTGGCTCCACCAGTTGGTCCAAGAGCAGCAACCCAGGGGGAGATGGGAATTATGAGGCAGTATGTCCAATCAGGTCAGCTTGATCCAGAGTAACCAGAGAAAATCCAGAGCTATGAGAGTCAGGTCTGTGGGATTAGATGATGGCCAAAATGAGAGAGTAAATAATGTGAAAAATTTAGATGTATTGAAGAGAACATAGAATTAAGTGTGAGAAAGAGGAACAGGCCAATTATTTAGAGAAAAACTTCAAGAAAGTCTGGCAGTCCTTTTTGATGTGGTGTCTACTGCAAGGTATCAGAGGTGGGGTGGAGGGAACCTTTAAAACTTAGATGATACACCCTCAATGCACAAAGATTGAAGGTCAGCATAGGAAACAGTATCATCATTGGTACATCCTCTCCGGTAATTTACATTTTGTTAGACTGAGGTTGTAGTGTCTTTTGAGTAAGTTACATGACTCTGATAAATTTTGATAGCATGATTGGGAATCTTAAATGCATGGTGCTTCTGTTGCCATTTCCAAAGAATAAATAGCAAGCCTGTTGTTAGGGGTTGGTCAGGGGATCATGAAAGACATGGAAACCTTTTGCAAAATGTGCCAACCAGAAAACTTTTCTCCATAGATTAAGGAATAGCAATGAAAATCATCTAAATGGCTATCCATGAACTTCCATTATAGTAGGGACAATGTTCTCAAAGCATATATCCTAGGGTTACTGGAGATTTCAACCACTTTGGCCAATGGCACAAATTCATTGAGATTGGTAGATAAAGAAAGACTCCCAAACAATAAATTATTGGTTCTTTCCACCTTGAGAAAATGGACACGGTTTTCTTCAACTCAGTTGAGGGAATCAAACATCTCTAGCATATAGGAGGTGAAAGCTTAATAAATGTTTGTTAGTGAATGAAAATCCAAATTGCAAGGTGACTGGAAGCAATATACCTATAAGCAAGAAGGGCAAAAATAAATGTTTTAAGAATATCCTGAGACTATGTTTTTAAGCATGTAAATAAATTATAATGATGAATACACATGAAATCAAACAGGTCAACTTGACAGCATAATGTTCATTTGTTAAAATATTGAATAACTTAAAAAAAAAACCCCAGATGACATGGATTCTGGGAGACAGAAGCACTGTAAGATCCTATAAATAGTGACCATAATGATAAAGAGAAACTGTAATGAGTCCACAATATGATAATAAAGACTATTTACTCTTCTGTTGGTCTTTTCTATATATACACAATTTGACTGGTTCCATTTTAAAAATAAAAAAATACCAAACAGGCAAGTATCTCCATATCCTTCATGCTAAGCTCTAAGATGGCCCATCTGTAGTAGAAATGAAAAGACTTTCAAGTGAATACATTCCCTTTTTGACTAGGTAGTCTGTCCATACAGACACCTCTTTCTGTATCTCAGAACTCTATGAGTAAGTAGGTGACCTGTATTGGAAGGATTTCACCTGTGAATTACATGCACATGGAGACAGAGATACCAATTATACCTAAAAGATGAAGACCTGGTGTAGAAAAATATATATAAGACCCTCAGACAGTCTTTCCACCCTTGAGGAGCTGAATCATTGGGCTTTCCTTACTTAATCTATGTAACTTCTCCTATTTATTTATTTATTTATTTATTTATTTATTTATTTATTTATTGTTTGAGACAGTGTTTTGCTCTGTCACCCTGGCTAGAGTGCAGTGGAATGGTCATAGCTCAGTGCAACCTCAAACTCCCAGCCTCAAACAATCCTTCTGCTTCAGCAGGAGGAGTAGCTGGGATTATAGGAATATGACACCATGCCCAGCTAAGGTTTTTACTTTTTTTACAGGCAGGAGTCTCACTTTTCCTCCGGCTGGTCTCCAACTCATTACCTCAACCAAAGATTCTGCTTCAGCCTCCCAAAGGGCTGAGATTACAGGTGTGAACTTTCTCTTCTACTTTGTCACCTAAGATATCTTCCCTCCTCCTCCCCCTCTACCTGGATGCTGGTCAGTTGTTTTTTTTTTTTTTTTTTGAGACAGAGTCTCAAGCCTTGGGTAGAGTGCCATGGCATCATAGCTCAAAGCAACCTCAACCTCAGGCTTAAGCACTCCTCTTGTCTCAGTTTTTCTATTTCCAATAGAGACCCAGTCTCACTTTTGCTCAGGCTGGTCTTGAACTCATGAGCTAAGCAATCTATCTGCCTTGGCTTCTCAGAGTGCTAGGATTATAGGCATCAACCACCTAGCCTGGCTGTGGCCAGTTTTCATTTTTATTTTTTAAATACTTAAAAAGTTTTTAAATGGATTTAGAGGATACAAGCTTTCTTTGTTTGTTTTTTGTTGCATGGCTGAATTGCATCATGGAGAAGTCTAGGATTTTATGACCTTAATAGTATGTACCTTTTGCTTTGTTTGCATTTCATTCAGTGTTCTGATTCTGATTTCCAACAGCTCCCTTATTTGGAGGTCTGGTTTTATCTTATTGACTATGAATTTCCCTCATATTTGATTAATCCCTCAATGACTTTCTTTTCTTTCGTTTTTGTAGAGACACTTTATCACCCTCGGTAGAGTGCCATGGCGTCACAGCTCACAGCAATCTACAACTCCTGGGCTTAGGCAATTCTCTTGCCTCAGCCTCCCAGGTAGCTGGGACCATAGGCGCCCACCATAACACCTGGCTATTTTTTTGTTGCAGTTTGGCTGGGGCCAGGTTTGAACTCACCACCCTCTGTATATAGGGCTGGTGTCCTACCCACTGAGCCACAGGTGCTGCCCCAGCCCACAGTGACTTTTCACCATAAAAGACTCTAGTTCCTGTGCCTGCAAATGCTCTGTCATCTACTTGGATAGTGCCTTTCAGAAGCCAAGAAGAAGGGGCACATGGCAGTATCTTGTTCTTGTCTGTTTCTCTGCACTCCCGCTCTTGCTCCCTCTGGTCTTTCTCTCTTCTCCTTTTTTCTCCCTCCCTCTTATTCTCCACTTTCTCATATTCTTCAAATCAGTAGGATTCCAAATTCATTACATTTTAGGTTAAGTGTCTCAAAGTGACTAAATCTGTTCTTCAGTTGGAATGACCCTTAGTAGATAATGGCCTAAAGATGAACACAAGGGAAGAAAAAGTGGTAGCCAAGGAACAGATGGCGTCTGAGTGTGATCCCCTTCCCCTTTTTGTTTTCTAAAAGCAGCTCTCTCTTCCTGCATCCAGCCCTCCAAGCATGCATTGCTGCCTGCAGGCCCCTCAGGTCTTAGGTTAGAAGTCATTTCCTCCTTTACTGTCTAGATACAGTTAGACCTACCTTTTACATGATTTTTCACACTCTATAGAATATCTTAGATTTAACCAACAATCTAGATGTAGAAAAAATGCTGCAAACTAATGCTATTCACCCAGAAATTGTGCACAACACCCGGAGAGTTAGAAGAGTGTGACAAATCCCTCTAGTACAGGACGAAAACTGCAGTAGGCAGCCTATAAAAATGACTCCCTAAGATCCCACCTCCTGGAATTCACACCATGTGCAGTGCCCTCCTCCACCTGGAGAGTGGGCCAGATCTCATGACTCACTTCCCTGAATAGAATACTGCCAAAATGATGAGCAGGCACTTCTAAGACAAGGTTACAAAGAGATGATGACTTCCATCTTGCTGGTTCTCTCCTCTTTCCTCACTGAGCTTTTGCCCTGAAGGGAAGCAAGCTGCCATGTCACGAGTAGCCCAAGCCCAGGACGACGTGGCATGGAATTGGTGCTTTGGGGTCGTAAAAGAAGAGCAGAGGCCTGCCACCAGCCACTCGCCAGTGAGGGAGCTCAGAGCAGACTTTCCTTCAGTCCAGCCTTGAGAGGCTGCCCTATGGATTACAGCCCTGGGAAACCTTGAACTTGGGAACTCATCTAAGCCAAGCCTGGATTTTTAACCCCAGTACCAGTGATATAATAATTGTTGTTTTAAGCCACTAAGTTTTCTTTTCTCAGGATAAAGTTTTAAGAAGCTATAGATGACTAATAGGAATTTCAGTACCTAACGGTAAGATGCTTCTGTGACCGGATAGTGGATCAAGGCTGGAAGGGTTTTGAAGAGTGTGGTTGGAGAAAGCCTCAGTTTCCTTGAAGATCCAGAACAATTTTATCTGCCTCTTCTATAAATTAGAAATAATAAGACAGCATTAACAATAAGCTCTCAAGTTACATTTACTGTTCTCACCAAAACTGCCTTAAACCTTGTGGGTATCCAGGCTAGTGAATACCTGTAATTGAACACAGCGGTAGCCTTTTATACGTGTAATTTCTACCCTCTCAGCTGCATAATGTGTCCCACGCACAGTGGGTGTGTACGGTGATTTGATGTGGGCCAGGATGCTCTTCTACAGCTTTTTAAGAGGTTCTGAATTCTCCCATTAACTTTTTATGGGTATCTGGCTCAGATCTGTGCTTGTGAATAAATGATCACACTTTATTTTTTTCTCTTATGGCAGCGATGCGTGACCATCCCACTCCGAACCTTGGTTCTACTTTTTTGAGTAGTTTCTATCACAAACATATTCTTAGGTGGTGTATAATTTTCTTAAGAGTCTATCTGGTTTTAGTGTGAACAGAAATCCCCTTTTGCAAAGCCTCTAACTAAATCTTTTCAGTGTGTTTGCTTTATCTGAGTGGGAAAGAAACTTGTTACTGACCCTTAAGGAATCCTTGTTCATGCATAGTGGAAAAAAGAATGCTAATGGTTTAAGTCCTAAAACATCTGAGTCCAGATACGTAAAAGTATAATATTGTGTTATATGAACATAGGTACCTGACAATATGTACACCATTTAATTATGTTCACTTCAAAGAAATATGATCTACGTGTCCATATCTGTGTCTGCAGGTAACCTCTGATCTAGTAGCATACAGTTCTCACTTCACCGCACTGGGTAAAAAGAAAATGCAAGTCCAATCAATCTCTGTGTTAAAACAATGTTCTATCTAAATTTGGATCTATTTAGATAAGGCGTATTTATTTAATATGACCTCTCCTTTTCCACATAGGTTGAGAAAGAGGATATTCATACATACTTCAATTAAGGGCCAATGGGGGAAAAGATAAATATGGAAAAATGCTTTTGTTCCCACTATCATGTGATTATTTAACAGGATTTAAGTGATTTAGTAGTAATATAGTCCAGCCTCCTAGAATCAATCCCCTCAGCCTACAATGCCCCAAAGGCTTATATACATACTTTAAAAATTAACTTTCTCAGTGAAGATTACATGGTCAATCTTGCATATAAGTAAGGTAGAATGCTTTTTAGGTGGTGTGCTTTGAGGAAAAATCTCTCTAAAATGAGAAAGATCTTCCTCTATGGCATGCCACAGAGTTCCACATTTCAAATATTGATTAACTTTGAGGGTTCCTCGGGAAGGCATACATTTCAGCCAGATCAGGTCCACTCTTAGAAGAGTTAACCAGCAGCTCGTAGCTAGTTAGTTCTTAGGGATTAATTCGTCTATTTGAATAATTGCTACTCATTGTTATGGAGCAGCAGAAGGATCTAGATTAGATTTGTTAGATTTGATGCATTGCTTAGAACTAATAAATTATATTTTGAATAATTGAAATATAGAAAGTAGTGACTCCTTTACCCACATTGCCCATAGATGAGAGTCTGGAAAACAGGGTAAAAAGGGTGGGGGGGAAGGGGGATCAAGGTCTTGAGGGTATACTTGATTTGTATCAGTCTTGCCTAGGACTGACATTTGTTGCATTTTTTTTTCTGTTAAATATAAACAACTCATTGACAAAGACTGTATAATAAATTTTCCTGCAGGGAAAGTTCTTGTTGTCTTAATAACTGATTATAATGAAGATATGTTATATTTTAGAATGATAGTGTTCTAGGAAATATTCCATTATTTTATTTTTCAAATCTTTACGATAATATTTTAATGGACATTTTATTGGATACCCATAATCCTTAGTAATCATTAGCCCACACGTGGCACTCTAAATTCACGCATTCACTCACTCATGCAGTGAGTTAGAAGCCTGAATCTGCTATTCAACATAAAAGTTGAGGCCTTGATTGCAATTCCTACCTGGCTGTGTGGTCCTTCCCCGTCCCTTCACCAGTCTTTCCTTCCCTGATGCAATCTCTGTCTCACATCCTGTGTTTAATGTTCTCTTATGCTGCTTCTTATATTGTTTTATCCCACCTAACAGTATTTCTAAACAGCACTTAGCTACCCCAGAGCAGTAGCTCATGCATGTAATCCTAGCACTTTGGAAAGATTGCTCAAGCCCAGGAGTTCAAGTTTGCAGGGAGCTGCCCTCTCTCTAATCCTGGCAACAAAGTGATTTCCTGTCTCAAATAAATAAATAAATAGATAAAAGGCACATATGTTTATTTTTTTTTTTTGTTCTTTTTAACTTCTGAAAAGAATAATGCTTTATGTTGTCATTTGTGACTGATTTTTAGTTTGTTGTAAAATTGTTAAGGTTATCCATATTGTTGCACTGTGACTATCCATAGTGTAAATTCATTCATTTTGGTTGTGGTATGATACGTTGTGGAGCATTTTTGTAGCTAACGGAATCATTTCCTTTTCCTTCCTCCCTGCCTCTCCTTATCGCTGCTCTGTTCTCCCTGGTCCCTCTCTTGGTCTCCTTCTGCTCCTGTATTCAGGCCTTGTAATTGCAGGTGCCGCCCACACATTCCCACCTGTGGGTACTGCAGGACCCTCCAACTGCATTTGGAAAATAGGTTTCCTCCTTGTGTTCCTTCTTTTCCCTCAACTCCCCATCAGAGGAGCCTGGGAGAAAATGTTAGCATTCCAAAAAAGAGTTTGAAGATAACTGTCCGAAGCAGTAAACAGATGTTTACAAATACCAGGACTCTGCACTTTATTTCAGTGGCTCTAGAACTTCAGTCTGTCTCAGAATCACCCAGAGAGCTATGAAACTACAGGTTTTGGGACCATCCTCTCAGAGTTTCTGATTCGTTCGTATGGGGTGGAGTTTGATATTTCACATTTCTAATAACTCCCAGGTGATGCCCCTGCTGCTGGTCTGGGAATCACAGTTAGAGAACTAAGGGTACACTCTGGGTATGCTCCAAACCTTACATTAGTCTCCTAGGATAAAGCACTTTTAGGGATCGGTTGGAAATTAAAGTCTGAATGTGCCCAGGGTTAATAATCTGGGTTTTAATCCAAGTATCTTTCAACTATGCAGAGAAAAATGTATGATTCTTCTCTTAAATCCTATGTACGAATTTAAATTAATGCCTGCCTTTCTTACACATGGGACAAAGGTATTTCCTAGATTTAAAAATGAACCCGTGTTAAAGTAGTTTCGTTTAATTTCATATGTTTGTTGAATGCATTTTATTTAAATTCTGCTTACTGGTATACCTCACTTTACCCAGCACATATGACTTTGATAGGTTGCATGTAGCCCATAGTTCTGCATATCAAATAGTATTTTAAGTGAATTAACGAAGGGGGACTTCTTTAAAAAAATCTTTTGTTAAAAGATTCCTTTGCATTTTGTATAATTATTTCCCAAGTTATATCCTCTGGGAATTAGGATTCTATAATGTTTTCTTGAACAAGAGCATGCCTACTCAAGAAATATTGAACCATCTTATAGCTGCAGCAGGAAGGCAAGTGTTGTAAGAGAAATACTAACT
Organism: Galagoides demidoff; assembly: GCA_963574575.1. Taxonomy (NCBI): domain Eukaryota; kingdom Metazoa; phylum Chordata; class Mammalia; order Primates; family Galagidae; genus Galagoides; species Galagoides demidoff. Next base: position 26,061 of record CAUYQV010184301.1, read on the forward strand.
TCGCTTAGATACCCATGTGCAATGTTAATGGCAAAAGTTGTACATTTTCATTGTATGCCTATCTCCTTCCAGAGCATAAATGTGATTGATTTGCATATGCTAGGCTGCTACAATATTCCTCTAAGCCTCTCTTCGAAGAAACACAGCTTCCGTCAAAACAAGTCTTTAAAAATATTTACCAAGCTATAATAAACAACACTCCTCAATGTGCGGTATATAAAAAAATAACCTCCTGAAGGACGACACCCGTTTTCTTTTTACTCATTTGGCGCCGCACCTTTGCCAACGCTAGGAAATGAGCGGTCAACGTGACACGGGAAAGTAAAGCTCTTTTTTCTTTTTCTTTAAATCTGAGAAGATGATCTATATTCTCCTCCCTGGTTATTCAAATAAATAAAAATAACATCGTGTCAAAGAACTGTTCCTGGCAGACAAGGAGATATTTATATTCAGCACTGTGAATAGGATCTATAGTTAAGTAAACGGAAAAAATACCAGATCAAATTATATTGCCTTTAGCAAATAATAGCAGTGCTAGCCCCTTGGTACTGACCAGGTTGCTCAATATGTTTATTGACTTGTGTTATTTAAGGTGCAAATTCAGACAGCCCAGCAACAGTTTCGGCTGGAGTCGGGATTGGGTTTCTTCTGCCCCAGGGCTGAGGTCCGCTTGGAAACTTGAGCAACGCACCCTGGGCTAGAGGGGACGGTAGGCCTGCCTGGCTCTGCTCAGGCGGAGGTTCACAGGCTGCGTTTGGGAAATCAGTCTGCTGACTGATGCCCTCCATGGAAGCAAAAGACAGCGAGACAAGGCCCAGCGGCAGGAGGAAACTTAGTGGGAATTAAGGGCCAATCATGGAAATAACCATAAGTGAAACATTTCTGATAATTCGCTTCTCACGCACAGTTTCACTTACAGGTATCTTAAAAATTCTCCATCTGTTTTCGTTACTCTTAAAAACACTTAAGTTTTCCCTCTGTATTCTCCCCACCTGGTTCTTTCTTGCCTGTCTTTTCTTCGAGCTCATCATTCTCTCTTTTTCTTTATCACATGGCCCTTTCATGATTTGACTTTCTTTTTCTGTTTTCTTTCTGGCTCCCTCTCTGCACCTCTTTCTTCTTCTTTATTTGCTCTTCATTAACACTGAGCATTGCCTAGGTACTGAAGAGATAGATAAAACAAACATCGTGCTGGCTTCTGTGAAGAGCCTGAGAAAATCCAGAGCGGTAGTAAAGTAGAGACACTAGAGAGGAGGGCAGGTCCCTGGCTTCGAGCCCGTGGCAGACCGGCTGGCGTAATCTCCTGGCTCTAGTCACCCTTTCACAAAGCAGACTGCACTCGTGGTCATCCGTGCCATCGTCGCCTAAAGTCTCTTCCTCATCTTCCTCCTTGGCCCATGCTTCCCACAGCTGTCGGCATTCTCATCAGATTTCTCATCAGCTGAAAGATCTTTCATTTGAATCAATTAATTCATTTGTCCATTCAAATATTTACCCAGGGATGAATGTACAGTTATGCACTGTTTACAGATGGGAATACGTTCTGAGAAATGTGCCATTAGCGATTTTGTGGGGCAAACATGGGTGTGGGGCAAACATGGGAGATAACAGTGTACTCACAGAGACTGAGGTGGCATAGCCTACTACACACCTGTGCTGCATGTTCTAGTGCCTACCACTCCTGGGCTACAAACCCGTGTCACCGTACTGCATCGTGCGGGCAATTCTAACACGACTGCTAAGTATTTGGGTATCTAAATATATGTCAGCATGGAAACAATACAGTAAAAATAAGGTATAAAAGATGAAAAACGGTGCATTTGTCTAATCCACTTACCATGAAGGGACCTTGCAGGACTGGAAGTTCCTCTGGGTGAGTCAGTGAGTGGTGTCTAGAAACCGTGAAGGCTGAGGACATCACTGTACCCTGCTGTAGACTTTATACACGGGCCACACTAGATACATTAAGAAGTTTTCTTTTTTCAATAATAACCTTAGCTTACTGTAACTTTTTTACTTTATGAACTTTTTCATTTTTTAAATTTTTGACTCTTCTATAGTAATGCTTAGCTTCAGACACAAGCACATTGTACAGCTCTATAAAAGTATTTTCTTTATGTACACAGTTTACAAGCTTTTTCTTTTTAATTATATTTTTTTCTTTTTTAAACTTTTTTTGTTAAAAATGAAGACACACACACACACAAATTAGTCAAGGTGTACACAAGGTCAAGATCATTACCATCACTGCCTTCCACCTCCATGTCTTGTCCCACTGACTGGTTTTCAGGGACAGTAACATGAATGGAGCTGTCACCTCTTGTGCTATAATGCTTTCTTCTGAAATGCCTTTTGAAGAACTTGCCTGATGTTTTATAGTTAACTTTTTTTTTTAAATAAGTAGAAGGGATTCACTCTAAAATAATGGCAAAAAGTATAGCTAATACCTAGACTGATAACAGTCATTTACTGTCATTGCCACATATTAGCTATGGCACCTAATCATATGTGGGGCACTTTTGCCAACTGAAAGTAGGATAGGCTTGTTTACACCTACGTTGTCACAGAGACATGAATAATTTCTTGCCCTGTGACATTAGGATGACTATGACATTGATGTCATTAGGCAATAAGAATTTACCGGTGCCCCCAAGGTGATAATGTTTGGAAGTGGAGCCATTATGGAAGGTGATTGGATCAGAAAGGTAGAGCCCTTATCAATGGGATCAGTGCCCTTATCAAAGAGGCCTTAGAGAACTGCCTTACACTTCCACCAGGTGAGGGCACAAGGAGGGCCATCTATGAACCAGGAAGTGGGCCTCACCAGACACCAAGTCTGCTGGGACCTGCACATTGAACTTGTCAACCTCCAGAAAGTAAAGAAATAAACTGTTGTTATTTATAAGCTTCCTAGCTTATGGTATTTTAGGCAGCCCCCTAATGGACTGAGATTATTATTTTTCTGTTGTTATCGCCAAGGATGCATTTTTTTTATACCTTCTAACTGGTTGGTTCTCGCTGAGCCATGAGAAGATACTAACTTTGAACATGCTCTCGTGTGCATGCTGAAGTTATAAGAATCAAGTGTTGCAACGTCTGCTGCTTTCTCTCAAATGCCTTAACTCCCCCCCATTTTAAAAAGACAGAGAAAGATATAAGAACATACAGCCATATGGATAAAATGAGAGAAAAAGCAAATGTGACAACATTTTCACAATTGATGCATCTTGGTTTTAAAAATTGCAGATGTTTGTTGTGCTGCTCTTCCAACTCTTTGGTAGGTGTAAAAGTTTCCAAAATAAACAGCTGGAAAAAATGATCCTATATTTTATTATTTTATTGAGCCCTCTTTAACATTTCTGGTGTTAATTCCCTTAAGATTCTAGGTATACAAAAATATCACTTGTAAATTAATCTTATTTTTTCTAATGCTAACCTCTCTTATTGTTGCTTTATATTTTCAAATATTTGGCTTCAAATTAGCCAAAATTTCAAAAACAGCGTAAAATGAAAGCACCAAATATAATTCTGGCATTGGCCTTGCCATGCTTAATTGACTCTAAATTTGGTTCCTTTAAATTTAATATCTATCTTTTTATCATCATCATTATTATTTATTTTATTAAGGACCTTTTCTATCCTTTGTTCCCCCCCCAAATTTTCCTTCAGCATGAATGATGAATTTCATCTATGTATTGAATAGTCTATTCCTGCCTAATATTACTAATATTTAATTTTTACTACTTTCTCTTGCCAGAAACTAGCCAGTGTTTCCAATCCCAGGGACGTAGTAAAGGTCCAATAACTATTTGTTAAATAACTGAGAAGCAGTGATTAGAGAAGGATCACAATGACTAAAGGAAGGGTAAAAAACAATCCGCATGTTTTACTCTTGGTGCTGCCATAGTTTTGATTGAAGAGGGATTTGTTTGATTGCAATTCAGAATATTGGTTTCTGTCAGTCACACTAGAGTTTAGAGTTGACTTCCTGTGCTAAAAAACAAAGACGCAGGGTTTCCCAGACCACAGAGAAAGGCTAAAAATCAGTCTTGTTGTTTCTCTGATCCTGTGCTAATGTATATTATATTGTGACCTTAAAAGTAAGCTGTTGGGTTGTGAAGAGCAACTCAATGCATTGTTCTAAATACTGTATAGGGTTCTGAGATGCCCAGTGTAAGTCTTGAAAGCATGGTCATTGTTAAGATTAATATTTTTTGTTTTAATCACAGTGGTAATGGGAAATCCTAAGAGGTTTGATAGTATCTTAACAGTTTTTTGTTTGCTTCATGAAATACTGAAATGCAGTCAGCTATAGGGAGCTAAGATGGTGGCACTTCTCATAAGGCCTTGGGAGAGGCCTCTGAGCTGCTAATCCTAATTACTTTATAGAATTTTGCAAGAATAAAAGTAATGATAACTATGTAAATGGTGGTTGACAGGCAACCACCTGTCACTGTATATATAGTAGGTACTCCACTACAAGTGGTAAGAAAAATTGCATGGTTCTTATAACATGCTAGATAAGGAGGCTACGTTTCCAAATATTGGAAAGCTAAGAACGACCTCCCTTAATTTTGTCAAGCTTGTTTATCCATCATAAGAAAAGATGAATAATTAGAAAAAAGTTTTGGGAGTGCTATGAAAAAGAAGAAATAAAATTTTAGTGATAAACTATCATTTAAAGTCTAATTTCACATGACATTTTTCTGCTACAGAAAGAATTATATTTTCTGAGAATACAATCTATTCATTGAAACATTTAAGTTATTATTTTTTTATTAAATAGTAGCTGTGTACATTAATACAATCATGGGGTACAGTGTGATGTTTTCATATACAATTTGAAATATTTTCATCAAACTGGTTAACGTAGACTTTATGTCGATTTTCTTATTGTGTTAAGACATTTATACTCTACTTTTGAAACATTTAAGTTATTAAGCAGTGGAACGAAACAATGGTGCTATTATATAGAATTTGGAATTGACAGATGAGTGCTAATCTTTTGGCAAACACAGACTTTGATGAGACTTGCCTGTCAACCCACAAGCAAAGCTCAAGGAAGGCAAGACAATGTGCTATTGACCAGGAAAAGCTTTAAGATGCTGTAAATACTTTAAACACGAGATTCTGTCCACCCATCCATGAACCTGCCCATATTTTTCTGTTTAAAAAATAAATTACCAACAATAATTATCCATGATTTTACTTTTATAATAATAAATCTAGTTTTCTAGCCAAAGTCATTGTTATTTTTTTCTATTTAGAAACATACATGAAGTGTTGGGTAAGGTACATAATAAGTGCTTTCTAAATATTGTATGAATACTCAGGAGAATTCTCCTGAGTAAAATGTCTCAAGAATGGAGGAAAAGGTATCCAATGTACTCAGTACTTCTATGAAACCTACTTATATTTACTCAGACTTTCTTATGCAAGATAGATCACAATGATAGCCCAGGATGAAGGAGAGAAATGGAGTGGGAGGGGAGGGAACAGGGAAGGTTTGACAGAGGGAGGGTAAAAGGCGGGACCACACCTATGGAGCATATGACAAGGGTACAAGTCAAATCTGTGAAGTGTAGAACATAGGTGTTTTGGCACAATAATCACGTAAACGAGGTAAAAGCTATGTTGATTGGT
>CAUYQV010184303.1:0-16460 GCA_963574575.1 Galagoides demidoff
TTCGTATCTGAAAAATGAGTCCAGTTCCAGCAGTTTCAGTAAAACTTGGGGTCATGTGTAGGGTGACCAGATTTTAACATTTGTAAAGCAGGACAATATGGCCGGGGGCGGGGCAGGGGCCAGGCAGGGCAGGGCAGGGCAGGGCGGGGCCTAACAACAATGCAAACTTTGATAAGCAGTTCTCGATAATCACTTCTCAACAATTATTTGTTATTATTACAATTTAACATTATAAAATTAACAAAAATAATATAAAACTCATATTCTGGTGAAATAGCCACATGGCAGCTGAAAACCGTATATTCCCTTCCTGTTCTCCCACCCGTTTGTGCATTCTTTCCAAAAATCAGGACTTTTTAAAAACACCGTGGGACAAATTGTTAAAAAGCGGGATGTCTGGTCACCCTAGTCCTGTGTGTTTTTACTCTTCATCGGGCATTCTGTGCCCATAGAAGGATACTATGTATTACAACCCACAGAATATTCTGTATAAGGCAATACTATGGGGGAGAGGGGTTGTTTTTGTTTTGTTGTTGTTGTTTTTTAGAGACAGAGTTTCACTTTATTGCCCTCAGTAGAGTGCTGTGGCATCACAGCTCACAGCAACCTCCAACTCCTGAACTTAGGAGATTCTCTTGCCTCAGCCTCCTGAGTAGTTAGAACTACAGGCGCCACATGCCAGGCTACTTTTTGTTACAGTTTGGCTGGGGCCAGGTTAGAACCTGCCACTCTCAGTATATGGGGCTGGCACCCTACCCACTGAGCCATAGGTGCTGCCCTGGCAATACTGTTTTCATTTGCTTAATATTTAGAACCAAAAGTCCTAAGTTCCCATTCAAGAATTTTCTGTGAGGAGCCAGAGATTGGGCCAAATCAATATCTCATATGTTAGTTAAGTATAAAATATGTGCTAATGTTAATTTCATTTTTATCCAAATAAAATAATTCACCATAAGTGAATTATATTTTAAAGATTCATCTTAAAAATATAAGAATACATTGCCATGATCGTATTGAGAAAAACAATCATTTTTTGGCATAGTTGTTCCGATCTAAAAACACATACTATTTAGTTACTTGATTTTGCACTTGTCCGATTTAGACAGTTTACAAGTTTTAGTATAAAATTTAATACACACATACATGGACGTATCATTTAGAGATTGCTTGGTTAATGGTTACACATCTATATATACTCTTTAGACTGACAAGTTTCACTTGGTCTAAAGCCACCATAGAGCCCTGGAACAGGAAAGTATGATTTCTAAAAATAGCAATTGCTGAAATTGATTTTTGTGCATGTGCCAAAATTGACTTTTCTTTTAAGATGTATTATTTCAAATAAAGTCCCAGGTTAGGGGACTTAGCTGGATCCATGTTGAAGATCGTTTGACTGTAGACTGTGCCTAGGAGATAATTACTAACTGCATTATTCATGCTTAATATTCACTCCTTTCTCTCCCATCAAGGAAAATTTTAGATGCTTTCAATTATCCATTTTACTTATTCAGCTAACAATCTTAGGCTCACTGAGGAAAATCTAACATGTTAAGCACAAATACTTTATTTTAAATGACAAGCAATTAATACTCCCAGGATTCCATTCAGACTGTAAAGCCGTCCAGATTCAATGTTTTCAGTATTACCTACCAAGTGCCTATATTGGGGCAGGACCCTTCACATTCGGAGCCTCAGTACATCTACCTGTAAAATAGAGGCAATAACACCCGACCCCCAGATTCTTTTGTAGTGATTTATTGAGAAGACATTTGTGAAAGTGGCATATTCTATAATTAAGAACCGGATCATAATTAGTAAATTAATTACATGTAAACTATAATATATAGAAATATATATTGATAAGAAGTGATACATTCTGAATGTTATTTCTGAGTCAGTTTTCCATGTTACATATATAAAGCCCACGTAAAACAGTTGGCTGCTCTCCTGTTACATATGTATTATAAGTAATCTAGTCCTTCGATTCAAATCAGATAGATATGAAATGTTATGTCATAGAAACAGGGAAATATTAAAGAATATATCATTGTTCACATATTTATTCATCTAGTACATATTTATTAAGTCCTTACTGTTTGCCTGGCACCCTTTCTTATATAAATATTCAGTGTTAATAAAACTGATGTGTAGCAGTTGCTAGTTGGAACCCACATGCTAGTTTAAGAGATAAACAGTGAACAATGATAATAGAAAAATACTTTATTGCAATTGTGATAAATACTGGTAAAGAGAGGTAGAATAATATTATAAGCATGTGATAACTTTTGTGGAAGTTGCCAAAAAGGCATCTCAGAGAAGATTATTTGACCCTTGGAAGATTTGTAAGAATTGGGGCCAATACAGCTATCAAGTTTACAGATTAGGTGAAGTAGACTAGTTCACAGACATTTCTTAAATTCCTGGTCTCATTTTATGTTCATACTTACTTGAGGAACATGAAGTTTTTGCTGGCCTTCCCTTAATTTATATACATGAACCGAGTATAGACATTTAGATGCAAATGCAAATTTTATTAGTTGAGTTACTTCTTAGTCAGGTTTATCTATTGCAGATTTAATCGTGGGTTATTATTTTACTACTGATAATTTTTGAGTAGTTTTCGTATATAAACCCATCTAGTAAAAGAGATGATGGAAGAATGAGGAAAATGGTCCTGGGAATGACAAAATTGGTCATCCTCAGAAAGCTCCTTCGAGAAACAAGCTGTGTATTTGTGGCTAATTTGGGAAAGATGATACTGATTCTGCAGTGTACCATCTTCCCAGAGCATGGGAATGCACATATTCTTCATACAACTCCAAATTATTTAAGAGATAGGCTTTCAGGTTCAAAAAAATAGGTAAAGCAATTTATAAGTTCTAAAATTAAAATCCATGTATTTGCAAGACCAATGAACTATCCAAATAAAGTTCAACATACATTTAAGATGGTTTTTCATGATGGTTTCTTGGCGTCCAAGAAAAATATACTTTACTTTGAATTTTCAAACTCTTAGAACATTCAAAAGGGACCTGCCAAGCTGCTGGCTCTAAAGCTGTTGCATGAATGCCACCCCTCCTTAGCCTGTTCCTGTTTGTCTGTAAAGTTTGGTGTGATCTCTCTTTATATATATCTATACCTACATCTATCTATTCAGCACTAGAAGTAACATAATTAAGATGTACATTTTAACATTAGAAATAACGTAATTAAGATGTACATTTTAATATTAGAAATAACATAATTAAGATGTACATTTTAATATGTTTTGTTCATAATATATGTTAAGCTTGAATTTTGTGAGGAAATCAATGATTTACCATGAAAATTTTAACATAATTCAATTTTCAGCGACTCACGAGGCAAAAGGAAAAGTCGTGCTCATACTTAATCATGCTGGAGGTCCTTTACATTTCTAAAGGATTTCAGTCGACCTCATGAGTTGGTGTAACAGGAAGGGAAGTTTATGAGGGAAAATTGTCCCCTAACTCAGCGGGATCATCATATATTTGTTTCTCTAACCATTACCTTCTCATCACGTTATGAATGGAAGCACCACTTAGCACACTGAGCGACTGTGCTCCTGGCATTCTGAACCTCAATCTGACTAATGCCCTCATTGCAAGACATAAATAGATTACCAGGAAAAATTCAATATTTTCTCCCTTCTCCCACCAGAACAGCCCACACTAGTTGTTTCCTGCCATATAATTGCATTACATGCCAGGATGTGATCCATGGTTAATGGCAGTCACAGTCAACTGTCACTTTGCTTTTAGCCTGGGTCATTCATTGTGATTTGCATGTTTAGCACCATAATAAGAACTAGGTCTGTCAAACCACTTGTGGAGGCTGGGATGCTAACCTCTGGCAGGAAAACAGTAGTTGCTGTTTTCCCAGAGGGACACCTTTGCCAGGGTGAAGGAATTAAACAATTACCAGTGAAGTGTAAGGCACAAAACATATATACAAAACGTCCGTAAGGTAAATAAATGAACTCCTCAAGGATTTTCATATCCTTCAAAATATTGACTATATTATGGGGTCAACACTTCTGAGAAATTATTTTTATTACCTGAAAATTAATTTTGTCTTAATTTCTTGCCAATTGACCTAGCTTTTAGAAAGGAAAAAAAATAATCAAAATGACTTTTACTTAGTCGTAGCAAATATCTAAGCTCGTTTCCATAAACATAGCACGACAACATTGAAAATTTCGTTATCACAGTCAGTAACAAAAAAATACAACTTCATGTAAAGAATCTTTGAACCCTTTTGAAATGTGAAAGATGGTACATTTTAGGAGATTTTATAATGTGTGAAGAGATATCAATATAAATGCACTGATATCATTCACTTACTTATATGAAACAAGGATTACCAGAATGGAAGGTGAAGTGCTTTCATTGCTTTATTTTATATCGGAACTCTCTTTTCAGAACCACGCCCAGTTTCTCATCGTTGTAGGAGAAGAGGATGAAACAATTACCAGCTGGGAGTGAGAAACTTTCCCTAGGGTTAGTTCAAAAATAGTCCATAGACTTTCTTTGTCAATACCCTAATCTGTAAACATAGGAATAATGTTTAATAATGAGCCTGACCTCATTCTTCATAGCTTGATCAGAGTGATATGTGTACATGTGGGTTTCTGTGTGAAATATAAAACTAATAATTTAGCTGATTTTTAAAATATATTTTTCATGAGTCCCTCATCAGGTTCAAGCTTGAATCTTTAAATGGTCCCTGACCACGAACTGCGGGAAGTCTCAGTTCCCTGTAGTCATGGGGCATGCCAGGCCCTTCACATTCTGCCTCGTGCCTCCTGCCTCCTTTTCAAGCCCCATTGGTATGTCAAATCGTACTTAGATCCCCATGCTCTCCAACCAGATTTTGTCCAGTGCCTGACACACTATTTCCTCTGCATCCAACAAGCATTCTTCGTTCAGCCTGTAAGTTTCTGGGAGAAAAGATGATCCGGACAGAGCATCCTTCCTCCCTTGCATCTTCTTTCAGACACTGTCCAGCAAGTAGCTGCTCTTCCACGTTCCCCAAAAGAAAACGTCCATCTCTGTGTCCACAGTCACTGGTACATATTCTATACGTCTGTTTCTATTGATTTTTCCATTGCATGAGTTTGAACCCCTATGTCTTTCTCCAACACATAAGAAGAAATCTTTAGTGGAAGGGAGTTGAGCAGCACTATGTCCTATGCATCTAGCTGGGGACCCTCACAAAATTAAAAGGCATGTAAGATTAGATCTGGTCACTGCCACATCCACGTAGCCTGAATGGGAACTCTGTAAATATAGTCTGAATGAATGAATCAGTGTAAATATTAAGGAAGAAGCCATTGGCTAAACAGATGTAGATTGTTGTCTAGTGCCTAAACACTTCTCTATTAATTTCCACATCTTGGCATTCATTTTTTCACCATGTAATTTAGTTATGTTGAACATTTAACACAACACGTACAACACTCTTGCTGCGTGCCTGGTTTTTGGCACGTGGAGGAGAAGCAGCTTCCATTTTCGTCAATAATTTGGCAGAGCATTTCTGGTCTGTGTAGCATGCTGAAAAAGTGTTGGCATGACTGAACACTTTGAACCTGACATTAGCAAGGATTAAAAGCAATCTCTTCTTAGAGCATCACCCCACCTCCCCCTGCCATGCTCACAAATACAAAAACAAATATGCAGGTATTGCTAAAGTCCCCTTAGTGGTGCTGGGCTGCCTTCTCCCGTGCGTTATTAGCTTCTGCTAATTTGACGAGGTCAGCAGCCGCCCTGGCTGCCTGGTCATTATCAAAGGTTGTAAGGCGTTTTTCTTGGATGAATCACAAAATCATTAACTTCTCTGTCCCTGAAAGAGCTTCCTAGCTATTCTTTCTGTCTTTCTGAATCAATATCCCCAGGGTATCAGTGTCCTTTTATAGTCAACAGAAATTATGAAATCATTTCACCCATTTCTCAGGGCACTGGCTAATGGGGAGCCGAAGAAGACTTTAATTGTCTCTGACAACTCAACCACTTTTTTCTGCGGATATCGATGTGTTGGTCTGCCCACTACGTGAAGGGACAAGCCGGGATAGGAAGATGCTAAGGCAAAAGTTGGACAGGGCTGCAGAATGTTTTCAAGGCTTTTACTAAAATTCCATTTGGTGAGATTTCAGTTCTTAATGTGCTTTATACCAAGAGCTCGTCTTTGATTGTCAGTGTCGGAGATGTCCAAGTTACTCTCTACAACTTGTCTGGTAAAGTTCGGATATCTTATTTTGCTATAACATGATATACTTGTAATAAAATTTTAATGATAACAAATTATGAAGGAATAAAAAATTGAAGGAATGCGTGAAAACCATTTTTCAAGTGTATATGTGTGGGTTTATATGGAGAGAGAACTAAGGATAGAGAAGCATGCCATCATTCTCTATTCACAGTGATGGGCACACAGTAGGCACTGGAGAAATAGTTTTGAATGAAAAATAAAGAAAGGAAAAAAAGAATATTAGATACAACTAGTGGTTTTAAAAGCTGTATACATTTACTTATTTGTACCTGAGATCAGAGTGTTGCTTGCCCTCTAGTGGTCTGTTTTAATGAACTTTCATCCTGGCTTTTGAAAGATGAGCATTTAATTCAATAGCAGTAAAGTATTTATAGTAAAATATGTATAAGTGGATAGAGAAGGAATTTTCATTTTTCATGAATGTGTGTCTAATAAAGCTTTCCGTTTTCCATGTGAGAGCTCTTGCAGTTAAACAGAGAATTTGGAATGGCAAAAATAAAAAAAAATTCTTGACCTTTTAGAAAAATGTAATATTGTAGTGTGACATTGATATTTTAAGCCTGAAATTATTATATGTTAGTTATACTTGCAATTTTTTGTGCCATAAATAAAACAAAAAAGAGTTCAAATTATTCTGTCTGTCAAGTGTTTCATAACTCAAAAACAAAATCTGACAGTTTTGTAATTATAGACATCAGATGCAAACACTCTGCTTCTGGAATATTCTGATTATAGATGCTTAGAATACTACTGAACATTTAGTTGCTAGTGTGGCAGATTAATATTTGGTATTTTCATATTATTTTTGTTCATGTTTGGTTACTATTATGCAAATAATTATTTGGATTCAAGTGGCCTGCTCCCCTAACATCAAGTGTAATAATCTAATGAGAAGGAAATTAAATGAACATACATAAAAACTTATATTTTGAGAAATGTATTTTTCTCTCAGCAGCTCAATTATCTAGTAATTGTTTATATGCTTGCAATTATTTTTTAATTGAATTAATGACAGGGTACATACATTTTAAATAGTATTTAAGCAGCAGTGGTTGAATAAGTTATTTAAAAAACTGTAGAGCAATCTGCATATTTTTTTATTAAATTTCTTCCTCCCACTCTGATAGTTCAGCTTCTCTTCATCTTGCTTTGTTTTAGTTTATAGTTTATATGACACAAATGAAGAACATTTTAGCTACAAGGCAGGGCATAGAAACAGGAATTGAAGGCTGAAATGTGTACAGAAGAGTATAGAATTATACATAGATACTAGAGCCTGTAAGAAATCAATCTGTGGAAAAGGATACTTAAAGTAAAACTTTAATCTGTATTGGATTATACTTCTTTGATTTACTATCAACCATTAATAATCAGATTGGAAAATATGAATAGAGATTGCAAGAAACTTTATGGTTACTAAAAAATATACTAAAAAGTCCTCTGGGCTTTCAACATTTTTAATTAATACAAGGACAATATTCAAGAGTAAACTTAACCAGGTGTTATTAAATATTTTCTATTTTTAATATTTCACTCCTGTGTTGAGCTTCCTACTTGTTAGAAAGTTTATTTTTTTCATGCTCTCAATTTTCCAGGATTTATTTGAACTCACTTTTGAAATGTAGAACTAAAGTAGGAAATTGTGAATATTAACACAGTTTCAAACTTTAGAAGATTTTCAGTTCTATTCTTGACTCTGGAATAATCATGTCAAGATTTCTAATGGTTTCTAGAAGGAAAAATATGTTTCATTCTTAAATAAATTTGAGACACTGTATTACAAAATTCTTTACTCTGGGACATCCCAGAGCCCATTAAATATTAATGTGCAAAATTAGCTTCCAAGATGAGTTATAACATAACAGTTCTTTCTATGTTTATTTGAGAATCTCTTTACTAGGAACTCTGAGCTATAAGAAATATTCATTGGTATATCTTTCTTTGGAACCAAATGAGACTTGAGTAAGTCATTGAAAAATGAGTAACATGGTAAAGGTGGAAAGAAGAGGAACATCATGAGTCACCGCAACAATGAAAACACAACTTGCAAGTCTATTTTCTTAGTTCAACCTGCCTGGAGCAAAAATTCATATTGACAAATATGAGCCACTGAAAATGAGCCATTAACACTGGGCCAGACTGTACAGAGTCTTAATTGCCAGGTTAAGGGATTTGGACTTTATCATATAGTGCACAGGAAGCCGTTAGAAGGTTTTAGTGAAGGTGGATAGAAATAAATGCCAATAAAAACAGTAACCATTATTTATTGAATACTTGCCTTAGAAGCCATTCTAATGCCTTCCATATTATTAACTCATTTCTTTCTTTCAATAACCCTATGTTGTAGGTAGGGAGTAAGACAACAAAATGTCTAATAACTTTTCCAAGATTCGTCACCTAGTGGCTGTTGGAGTTGACATACATTCATTCCCAAACACTGTAATTTCCAAACATTTGCCCTTAAACTCTGTTCTATGGTCTAAAGAAAATCTTGAATAGGGAGATTAGTCTGAAATCACAAGAAAAATGGATCCAAGAGGAAGCAAACTAGAAGAAAAATGGGTTGGTCTAGATGGGTCTTGAAATAAACCAAATGGGAACTCCTAAGGATTTTAACAATGTGATACCAACAGAAATGGAAATGGAAGTTAAAGTTTAGAGAGCCTTAGAAGGAAACATTAATATTACACATGTGACTTAATAGAGGGCTTCACACTGATCCAAGGAAGTGGAGTTCCCTGTATTGGTCATAGCTGATGGTAGCATTTTCAACAAGCTAATGGAGAAAAATTAAGTTACCACTGACAACACTAGGAAACTCGTACAGAAGAAAGTCATGGGGAAGATGATGAGGCTAAACTTTAAAGATCGTTAGCTGGAAATGATGTCAGCATGCTAGAATTACACGACTGTATGCTTGGGAGAAAGACATGGTGACAACTCGGGGTCATCAGCACCAATGCAGTGTCTTAAGTGAGGGATGGGTATGAATTTTTAAGGCCATAGCAGAGATAGGAGAGGCTAGAAGAAGGGTTATGGGGTCTGCTCAGTGCTGTGTGTGTGAGGGAAGAAAAATCACACAAGGGAACTAAGAATTTTTGGGAAAAGGCAATTGTCATGTTGCAGAGCCTTTGTATAATAATATACCCAAAGCGATACACTCAACGCTGTTAAAGAGGACAAAAAGAAAAAAGAATCAGAAAAGACAGGTGGGGTAGTTAAACCATGTCTTTGGGTTGGACTGTTTAGCTGTCTGTAAGTCATTCCAGAGTGAGCTGCTGTCGTGCCTTATTGACAAATGGTGCATCATTAGCTCATTTTTTCTCATCGGTTTAAATAGATAACCCCTTTCTTTATATCTGTCAACTTAATATTAGAGAATAAATTAAAATGATTCTTCTCCAATCTTTTAAAAATATGTATTTGGTATTTCAAATCCATGACAGTAAAAAGTGTGAAAACTGAAAACTGCCACACATTTAGTAAGTCCCTGAATATTTATTGAGTTCTTCCTCTGTGGCTCAAAATAGAGGTATAATTTTCAGGTGATCCAGAACACAGTTTCTAATCATTTAGTGTATACATCTGTGTGGGTTTGTGTCTACACTTATATACACACTATTTATCATGTATGCCACTCATACTTTGCTTACATTTATTAATATACTTACTCCCCAAATCAAAGAGCAAAGCATTAGAAGTCAGAAACTGTGGAAGAAAATCAGATACATTCTGGATTTTATCACTGAGATATATGTATAAGCCATTAACACTGGGCCAGACTGTACATATATATATGAAACTTTTTTTTTTCTTAATACAGCACAGCTGTTTAACAACTCCAGGTTGCTGAGGTGGTCACTGATTAATTTTTCCCAGATTTTCCATCTGTCTAGGCTGACTACATAGCCATTTTTCCAGGTCCTCTTTCCCTCTGTAGCAATTAGCCTTACTCAACAAGTTGGATTTTTTAAAAATGTAAAGTAACACGTAATATATTATTACATCAAAGAACATCCAAAATGGCAACTTTAAAATGTGTGAGTGACAGGATAAATTGCCACTGAGTATTATGCTTAACATCACTATCACCCGGGGCCAAAAACCATCACGCAATGTTGGTGGGTTAGTGACATATTTTAACTGGAATGTGCTGTACGATTGGGCATCGGTCAGATAGAGTAATTTATGATAACTATTCAGCTACGGCAGATGAAAACAACATCCTAAATACAAATACTGTCAGGGCACTATCGCCCTGGACTGTGACTGTCCCAAAATTGAATATTCTGCAACTACTTGACGATTTTATTTCCCAACTATGTTAGATTATTTTCATGTAATATGTAGACTTTTGTCTACATTGTCTATATGTCCTGCAAAAATAACAAACATAAATGCAGTCACTTATTAAGATTAAGATTAATTTATAATGAAAACAGAAGTCAGGTGGGTGACATAGATTTAAAAAACCTTTTTTCATCCTCTTTTTGCCAGGTATTAAGAGAAAATGGTACATGGCAGCATATATCCAAGTCTTCTTCTTGCACTCCCAAGAGGAAAAGCCCTTAGAGTTAGATACCCTTATGCCTTGAAATAGTTCAGTCTTGTCTTCTTTGAATATGCTCTTGGGCTTCCTCAGAGATAGGGAGACAATTACACTTGTGACCTTACTGCCACTCTTTCCAGAGGACATGCTTTCTTTCTTCTTGCAAAGACTTGTGGTTTTTGGTTTTCAAACATCTCTTGTATTTCAAACTGAGAGTTGTCAGTTGGACCGTTAGATAGCTGGAAGGCCGTATAGACACCTATCCTCCTCCCAACTTTACCAAGTGAGAAATTCATTTGGTGATCACTGAAGTTTCTAGAAGAAAAATGTGATGCACTCCCATGACGTAAATCTAGGGTTGAGGAAGAACTTTTCAAAATAATGATGAGACCAATTTGCTTTACTTGCTTAAAATATTATGTCACCCAATGACAGAACAAAAAAAGTGTTTAGAAGGCCTACTGCATAATTAGGAAGTAAATTCCTAAGATATATGGCTAATACAGCAGGGTTTGAATAGTACTGTTTCTAAAGCTGAATCATGGTCTTTGATGAGAGTGGGCTATAACAATGCAGGCTTTGAGAGCCTTGAAAAATCTCAATTAAGTTGCTGAAATGTTTCCACAGTTTATTTTTCTAGGATCTTTTCCATGACTGCTTGCTCATAAAGACCTGGCTGTGGAAGGAAATTGGGCAGGAACTTTTGAATTGGCCTCTTGTTTGCCGGGTTCTATTGACCTGTACCAGGGTGGTTGCATTTTGGGGGCCGTAAGTTGGTCATTTGTTACTGTCCTTAATCAATTCACTGTTCTCTGTTAATGAATAATTAAAAATCAAATTCTGATATTGAACGATTAAAGTGGAAGCCAAAGTCTGAAATTGAGAAGTGACTATTCGTTGATTTTTCTCTTTGATTCCCTCTCATATTCAGCCTTGTCATTTTCACTTTTTAAGAGCTGCTCAGAAATACTTGGGTAAAGAAGCTAAGCTTCTGAGTTTTAGACTATTTGAATTCGAATACTTAAAAAAATAGAAATCCTTTATTGAAAGTACTTACATAAAAATGAAAATTAAGCAGTATTATAAGAAAAGACCATCACAGCTATAAAACTGACCACCCCCCAATTTAAATTCAATGTGTGACATCATAGGGCAAAATTGTTAGATTTCATGTGAGCGAGGGTTCACACACACATACATGCATATGTAATACCTTTGCAAAAAAAAACCCTTTTTTTAAAGAGCTGTTAATTTGATTTTGGCACAAATGTTAATTTTTCATTCCTTATTTTTATGTATTTGAAACCACAGCTCAATTTTATTACTGTTCATAGATTTGAAGTGTTTTATTCCAATTTTTAAAAATGTTCTGTTCCCCTTTAAATAATAGACAAAATCTGTAGTGAAATAGTCCCTACGTTGTTCAATACTGTGGTCACGATATAATTCATGCCAGTTATTTCAAGAGTGCTATTAAGAAGTCAGGTTTCCAAAGATGTGATTCGGATGAAAAGTACCTATGTGTGTTTTACGTGGATTTGCCACAGACTGGGGTCAGGAGGAAATGATAGGTGCCCAAAATGCACAACTTGGGATTTGAAGCCCTGAAATAAGTTCAGTCTTATTTCAAGAAATGCCAAGCATGGTCCCTTCATTTCTGCTATATTTAGAACTGAATGGTTAGTAAACTTGTTCAACAGGGAGTGCTGTTTGCAGTAAGAAAGAGGAAGGAGCTGTAGTGTTGAAAGGCAGAGGAAAATGGAAAACCTCGTTCAGGGATCTGAGCACCAGGAAGTGCCGTCTTGTGTTACCAACCACTGAATGTTCATCAGTTCAAAGAAAATGCGGTGGGACTTCAAGACCAGAAGTCGAGTCTTAGGCTATAATGTAAATGGAGTTAAGATAAAATCAGACACTGCAAAACTGTAGGAAATAAGTTTGCAGGATTCTTAGTGATATTAGATGGTGGTGATTGATTAATGACATAAATCTGCAGTTCCTTTAGGTTGATGTGAAGTGATACTTAGAGACTGTAGTGAAAGAGAAGAAAATGTTAATGGACTCGGAAGCTGAGTTTGTTTTGTTGCATGGAGGATACGAGTTCAGTTTCCACTGAACATAAGCAAGGTGGGGTGGAAGAGGGTGGAAGCTGTATTAAATGTTGGATGGTAATGAAGGACTCGGAAGAACAGAGAGGAGCCATGCCAGTCTATGCTTTTCTAGAGAGTTGGTTAGATGGGTTTGCATATTCTTCAAGCAAACAGGCAGAAATATAAGGGAAAGGACATAAAGCATGTGGTTACTCTTTTATCATTCTAGCATGTCTTTATCAAATTGCAAAAGTTTTTGTTTGGTTTCTGTTCAATAATTTTCAGAAAGTTTGTGCCCTGATGATAGCCAAATAATACTAGGAAAAAATACACTGAGTTCGTAGTATTAGAAGAATTATTTCCAATGCCTTTAAGAG
This sequence comes from Galagoides demidoff, assembly GCA_963574575.1. NCBI lineage: Eukaryota > Metazoa > Chordata > Mammalia > Primates > Galagidae > Galagoides > Galagoides demidoff. The sequence goes on from CAUYQV010184303.1 coordinate 13,302, forward strand.
ATGATAAATTATAATTATAAATGTGAGCCTATTAATGATACTAAAGGAAAATGTTAGAATGTTAGATAGATAGATAGATTTTTTTTTTTTGAGACAGTCTCACTCTGTCCTGGGTAGAGTGCCATAGTGTCATAGCTCACAGCAACCTCAAACTCTTAGACTCAAATTATCCTCTTGCTTCAGCTTCTCAAGTAGTTGGCACTATAGGTAGCCACCACAACACCTGGCTATTTTTTTTTTTAGAGATGGGGTCTTGCTCTAGCTCAAGCTGGTTTTGAACTTCTAAGCTCTGACAATCCACCCGCCTCAGCCTCCCAGAGTGCTAGGATTACAGGCATGAGTTACCGTGTCCGACCTAAAATAATAGGGATATTATCCCAAAATTACAAATTTGAAGAAAGTGGAAAACCTCTTGTCTTGGCGTGTTTTATGCTGCTATAAGGAACACACAAACTGGGAAATATGTAAAGAAAAGAAATTTCTTTCCTAAGGTTCTAGAGGCTGGGAAATGTAGGTGGAAATCAAGGTGCTGGCCTCCTTGTTGGGTTACCCCATGGTGAAAGGTGGGAGCACAAGGGACAGCAAAGAGAGAGCAGGCTGGGCTCTGTTTCGTAACAAGTGCACTCTTGCAATAAGAAACCCACTTGTGCAATGATGACATTAATCCATTCATGAGGGCAGGGCCCTCCTGACCTAGTCACCTCTTAAAAGTCCCTCCTCTCAACACTTTCACATCGGGGATTAAGTTTCCAACACATTAACTTTGGGGGACCCATTCAAACCATAGCACATATGAACCAAACTTTTTTGCCCCATACGAAGTTAAGATATGGAAGACATTTACAGAATAGAAATAAAAGTCAAAATTGTTTTTTAATGAAGAAAGAGGGAGTATGAGGCTAGTCAGCATCCTGGATAACATCATATGAAAAATCTTGGCTATGGAATGTGTGGAAATCTTTGCAGGGCAGAAATTGTAAAGATTCTTGTTATAATTAGTGCCACTATAATATTTAAAATAACTTGAACTAAGATCTATGCTTTGCCCTAAGAGCACGTTTTGTGCATAGTTTTATTCATTTTTCATTTATTAACAATGATAAGAAATGGTAGCCAACATATACAGAATGCTTTCCACATGTGTGCCAAGTCTGCGCCGAGCGCTGTGCATTGTCACATAGATGTTCTAATTAAATTTAGGTGTAGCACAAAATGTTTATAATTACATATAAGCCAAAAAACATTTTACATGAGAATTATTTTTCATTACATTCGAATAAAGTTTCTAATCCAGGTTTTACGCAGTGAATCACGGCTGAGTCAAATCAATTGTCGCAAAACAACCAAAGGAGAAGAAATAGCATGTTCTTCATTAACAGATCAAATAAAAATGCTCATGTACTTCTTCTGTCAAAACTAGTGAAATAGGATCAAAACACCCCACCATGATCGGAATGTAAAAGCATAACTTCCTCAACTCGGGGGGCACCGTTTTGGAAGAAAGAACAACAGTGGCCACTTCTGTCTGAAGGGCCTGATTTGTTAACACAATACTAAGGGGAAAAGATTTGGTCTGTCTTTTTGCTGTGACTGCATCACCACAGGCTTCTAATCAAGAAATAAACATTTCTAACCTGGGAAGAAAGGAGCTTTGGTAAATCGGTATTTGGTGTCTGTATGTGTTTCAAACACTGTTGTAAATGAAAGAGGTCCTTCTTTGCTGTGATAATATTTTCGAAGATGGTATCAGATGTGAAATTCAAAACTGTCTCATAGCTGAATCCTGAAAAAGGAACAGCACCAGACAAAAGAGTCCTTGGTCTAAGACACGTTTCTGGGATTCTCTGATTTGCCTTGATAATACTTGTACAATTTATGGTTTGTTATTTTTATTTTTCAGGCATTTCACTTGAAAATTACTGTATTTCAGCATCCACACATAAGTACAGATTTAAGCCAAATTTATTAATTTAACAACAACGATGGAGATTTCTGCACTCATTAGCATGTAATATTAATATTTGTCAGGTGAAGAAGGACCTTTGTCCTTTGAAAGGTTGTTTTTCCCCTAATTCATAGCATACAATACATTGCAAATAGAGATGGTGAGCCTTCTTAGAAAGCAAACTCCTTTTAACTTTTCCTAATTAAATAGAAAAATTATATGTAAATGCAGTTTTGTAGAATGACTGATACTTGGTGATAACAATAAAAGCCTAAATCATAGTCAGGTTTTCATAGTTATGAGCCAATGGAAAATGCCTCTAGCTAGTCCTTCTTTTGACAAGCTCAAGCCCCCACAGAAGAGAGGTCTAGCTGTGTATGTATCATTAAAAAGTAAGAGCTGGCTCGGCACCTGTGGCTCAAGTGGCTAAGGCGCCAGCCACATACACCTAGGGTGGCGGGTTCGAATCCAGCCTGGGCCCACCAAAAAAAAATAACAATGACAGGGGCAACCAAAAAAAAAAAAATGGCCGGGCATTATGGTAGGGGCCTATGGTCCCAGCTACTTGGGAGGCTGAGGCAGGAGACTCACTTGAGCCCAGGAGTTGGGGGTTGCTGTGAGCTGTGATGCCAAGGCACTCTACTCAGGGGGACAGCTTGAGGCTCTGTCTCAAAAAAAGAAAAAGAAAAATGATGCAAATATTGGGTCCCCCTACATTGAAGGAACTTCTACTCCTATTGCAGAAGCTGAACATAATATATAGATATATGTTAATTCACTGTAATAACTGAATATTGATATGTGTCAGTCTTTGGGCCAAGTCACTTCTATGAAGAAGAAATAAGGTACACAGTTAATAAATGAGGGTCAAAAATGAGTAATTCCAGCCAGGAACCTGAGCCCAAGAGTCTGAGGTACTGTGAGCTATGATGATGCCAGGGCACTCTACCAAGGACAACAAAGTAAAAGTCTGTCTGAAGGGAAAAAGAAAAAAAAGAAAGAAAGAAAGAAGAGAAAAGAAGAAAAACACATCATACCAAAAGTTGTGGCACGCAACTTAAATTGGGCTTAGAGAGAAACTTTTTTTTTTTTGAGACAGAGCCTCAAGCTGTCACCCTGGGTAGAGTGCCATGGCATCACAGCTCACAGCAACCTCCAACTCCTGGGCTCAAGCGAGTCTCCTGCCTCTGCCTCCCAAGTAGCTGGGACTACAG